>JBCFXI010001119.1:9453-74644 GCA_038496175.1 Ampulex compressa
CCCCCCCTTCAGGCCAGCCCGCGCCCCCGCGGGCACGGCCGGGAGCCCATCGGACGGCCGCCGGCCACCTCGTTCTTTCCTTACGCGCTATCTCCGTGCGCTCCTCGTTATTTCAGGCCTCGCGCCTCCTTCGCACTGCGCAAAACATTCTCCCGCGGATGTATGGCCGATCACCGACGTTTACCCTTGCCAACGAACTCGGCACGTACGTTTCCTCGTAATGCCGCCAAAAACTGACCCGCGTTCAAAGCCTCGTGGTGCCCCAATGGCCGACCATGATATTTACGGAACGCGTAGTGTCTGTCCCATTGGTAATCGGGGGATACCTTTCGTTCCGAAGGACGAAAGTTCCAATGGAAAGACCCAAAAGAACTGTGACCGATGCCAACGATCGAATAGCGAACAGCGATGACCGTACGTTCCGTTCTACTTTTCGTCGATGTTCACCTTACAGACCATTTCGAATAGTTCAATATTTCGAACCATCGATAGCAACCGTACAATCGATTTTACTACGTTTTCCGTTAAAAAGCGTACTTTGAAAATAACTATCCCACTTGGGCCCACTTTGTAAATTGAGCGAACACCGAGGTTGGCGAAGCAGAAGAAGAAGAACGTGTACGAGACAGAATCTTGTACGATATCGGTTTGTTCGATCGAGAGAATACATTCGCACATATCTTTTCTCCGCGGTTGCGCCATGGTAAATTACGAGAGACACGTTTCATCAATGGCGCTTCATTTTCTCCGTAACAATACACCTTTTCCGACAGTAGGGAAATTTGTTCGATGCCAAATGCATCGCGATATAAGGTTCTACGAATAAGTAGGATCTTGGTTTGCACTGTGCGATGCGAGATAATGGTATTGGCACGTCTCCCCATACTTCCAGTCCGTATTACTTCTCCCCGATATAATTCGCGAATGCCTGGCGGTTGTCCGGCGCATGTTTTTCTCGAAAGGACGATGTCACGCGGTGATCCTTCCGTAATCTCGAAATGTCTCGATAGGATGGAGAAAAACATCGATTTCTTCGATAGACGGTATTTTACGTGCCGTCGAAGGATCTTCGAGCTGACCAACCATACGCCACGATCGTGCGCACGATTGATCGAGCGGTCAGAGTGAGCGTATGTGGCTTCTAATCGAGTACCGTATGCGCCCATGCACGCGAACAAAATTGTACGCAACGCAACGAAACGCAACGCGACTCAAGGCAGCGCGGGCGCGCACGCGTGCGACACATACACGCAGACGCACACGCACACGCGCACGTAGCGCGCGCGTGGCTTCGTTATTGCTTCGGATATATAGGGCAGTGGGCATGGTGGGTGGTATCAACGGTTATCGGAGGTGCAGATCGTGCGCATGCGCGATGGACACGTTATTCCCGAAGCAAAGGAATTTGGAGGACGTCGCGGGGCCAGGGAATACGCGAGGCACGTCTATCCATCGGCGGGCGAGGGATATGTAGGGCACTCGGCTGGCCTAACGTCTCACGCTTTCCACGAGTCTTAGGTAGGAGGACCGATCGTTTTAGGCAATCGCCAAAAGTAGGTAATCTCTTTTCGCGGGGACAACGGTTCCGGATGTAATTTTCACCGTGAGCAGCGACCATTTTTTATGGACACGTAGCGATATCCCGAGAGCAAGGAGGTAAGTTCTTTCCATCGCACGAAAAGGGTGCCGTGGTCGCAGAGTGGCCGCCGCTGAGATCCGATAAAAAGTACGCCTTCGAGATTGGCGAAGCGAAGCGATTGCCGACAGACGTACGAGGTAACCGGCCCGATATTACGCGCGAAAGCCTTTCCTATTCACCTTATAGGGCACCGAACTTCCCCGCGGTGGCTCGCGGTTTCTGGCACTGTCTTTTCTTTGGCTTCTATATACGGCGCGCACACGACGATGCATTGGAATGCTAACGCGCTTGGAAATAGTTTGAGCGTGTCCGTACGCGTAATCTCCCGAGGATATCGAGAAAAGATCGATAGTACGGGGGTGGTGATTCGTCGAATGATTTGTTGATGGGATACGCCGACTATGCTGCGCGGAACGAAGGCAAGGGTTAATTGGAGCAAGATAGGGGCGGTACGGGATACGTAAATTCTAACGTGCTTCCTTTTCCCGTGCTTCCAACGTCGTTGCTTCGTTGCTACTCACGTTCGCCGATCGACGGATAATCGTGAAAGTCCGACTAGGTATATTTTCTCCCGATGGCGATCGTCGAACGAAAGGCGATCGTATCCAGCGAACCGTCTTTCTCGGCGGGCCTGAGAGTGGTAAACGTCGGCCGTGCCGAGATGGGGTGCGCGTAAGTGCATTTCGCTAGGCGCTCGATCGCGCAAACATAGGCGAAGGGTAGGCGCGCGACCGTGACCGATGGTCCTTCGCGATTGGAGAAGGGAACGAGGAGCGAAAGCGATCTATCCGTTTCGTCGCTGTCTCGCACGTACTCTCCCGCTTCTCGGCATCCCTCACAACGCGCAATTTCCCCATGCATTCCCTTCGGATCTCGAGGAGGGAGGTTGAACCGGGCGTTCGCGACCTCGGCCTCGGGAACGGCGAAGGGCCCTCGCACCATCGCTGCTCGGACCGGAAGTCAATCGGCGGGCCGATAAAGTATTTTCGAGGCTTAGAGGTTAAACCCGATGCGCACAGATGATCACCGACGATCTCCGTGGCTGGAGCGGTCTCGGTCAGTGCATTTGGCCGCATCGAGAGGTGAGCTGTGCAAATAAACAGAGGAACGGACGTGCGGCGGCCTGAAAACGCGATTGTTCACCAATGCAGCCGAGAGCACAACTGGCGGTTACCCGTGGCCTACCGCACCTCTGCACATCCACCCACGCTATATCGATCTCCCATCCTCCGCCGTGCGCCTCTCCGCTTCTCTTCAACGCAACTGCTAGTGCCGCGAATCGCGAATGGTGGCGGTACTGGTGCCGGCGCGCTACCCCCGCCAAGCCCCGCCAAGCCCCGCCAACCCCCGCCAGCTCGGTCGAGCCAAGCGGCACCGTCGCACCTTCGTTCCTGCGATAATATTAGCGAGACAGGATCCTGCCGGATCCGTCTCGACTACGATTATCCTCCCTCTCCGACGACTCGCGTCTTTGCCATTGGGACCAACGCGACGAACGCGCCTCGTCGCGCCCGGATCGACTTGACTTGCCGCAAAATGGCGTGAATTTCTTTCCCTTCCTTTTTGAAGGCAGCATCCTGGGATGACCCAAAAATCGCCACCGCGACGGACGCCACGCTACGCCTACAGCGGTCCTGAACGACGAGTCGCGCGGCGCGGTTACTCGCTCGATCGATGAAGCTACGCGTTCGAGGCTGCATCTCCGATATTTTCCCATGGTAAACCGACGGTCGAGCTCGAGTGTTTTCGCTTTTTCGCGAACGCTCTCCATCCGCAACGACTCCGGACCCTTCTTCTCTTCCCCTCGAATCGCGCCAATCGTGCGCATTCGGTCGATCTCGCTGCCCGACCCGATTTCGTCGTTTACACGCCGTGACGTCTTCGCTACCGAATGTCACGGTGCGAGGCGCGTCAGCGCGTCGTTGTCAACGGCCAAATACGAACGTAAACGTTACGTAATTGGATCGCATTAGCGCGGATCCTATCGCGGCCGGTTGTTGTCCGTTTAAAGCTCGGCCCACATTGGCCACCGGAAAACTCTTACCGGCGAGATACCTGCTCTTACGTAGAGCGCGAGGTTGTTCCTGTCGGAAAGGCGATATCCGCTCGCTACTATTCCCAAACCATTGGAAGGGTTACGTAAGAAAAGCGTCGCGTCAAAAGGAGGAAATACGTTTGCCGTAGGCGCATCCGCGTCGCGTAAAATTCTGCGAAGCGCGACGTTGGCCTAACCGGATCCGAGGGCAGGGGGGGGGGGAGCTCGATCGCGAAAAAGTTTTAAGCGCGATTTAAAAAAGGGAGGCTGTAAGAACGGAACTACTCGCGTATGGAGTAATCGGGTATACCTCGCGCGCCTTCAACCACTGAGAACCGCCGTAAACAATTTAGCAGCGTAGGGGGGCTTGTACGAGGGCGTAGGGGGACCGCGGAAAAAGTACGTCATTTCCGGCTGGTTATTAAGAGCGGGAGGGCTCGCACGGCCGGCGTGGCCAGTCAGCGCTAATTATAAGAAAGCCGAGAAATTGGTCCGACAGGTCGAATGCCATCGCACGGAGTTCGGCGACTGTGTTCGGAAGCACGTGCCGAAGCTGCACGGAATTCCGTGGCGAATCGATCCGCCAAGGAGGCGCCGAGGAAGGCTCTTCTTTCCTTGGATAAATGCGCTCTCGATTCCCCAGGTGGGTAGGAGGCAGGTAGGTGGGTGGGTGGGTGGGTGTGCTCGATGTAGAGTCCTCGCGTCGAAGCGCACGACTCCGAAGGATGAAAGACGGCGCGGCGAAGGGCGAGCGAGGAGGGTGAGCAAATGCCAGGACGAGCCTACCTGAGTTGCGCATGGTACGCGGGCGTTGTGTGTTCGGTGTGCGTGGTCAGGAGCTCGGCAGGATTGCTGGTGGCCATGTCGATCGGACGATTGGTCGAGTGCGCGATGGGCTCCAGCAGAAGGACGCCGGGCGTCGCGGGCGACGGTTGTGGACCTAGCAGCGACACGCGTACCTTTTCTCTACCTTCGCTGAAAAACAAAAAGCACACGCCGAAAGTCAGTGAATCGGCCGCTCTTCTGCGCATCGAGTCTCGTCCCGTTCCTCTCGCCCATGTCGGACATGTCGCGCTCCGCTTTTGGCGGAGAATACCGGGGAAACGATGCAAATTTGCCGAGCGAGGAGCGCCTCGCGATTTTGACGTCCAGCGTCGATCCTTCCTCGAGCGCGCGATTCTACGCCTTTTCGACGAAGCGTGCAAGGAAGGACATCTTTCGAGCGTCGCGCGTGGGAGGCGACTCGACGCGTACGTTCCTTCGATATCGACGTTCGATTCGCTCGCTCGCCGCCCGAGATGAATTATTGACGCTGCAGCGAATCGAAAGGCGACGTTACGTAAGCGCGAAAAGTAGGATTCGGCACGTATCGAATCCTCTATCGAAGGACGTAAAGTAGACCTCGGATGGACTCGGGTCGTCGCGTTCCCCGGAGAAAGGAGCTCCGCTTCGGTCGCGTCCTCTCCTCGGTCCTTCCTACCTCCCGATGGCGTTTCGCTCAAAGGGAGGAACGGAGGAGACCGAGGGATATATCGAGAGGATGGCCGACGAGGAGCGAAACCGCGCGCAAACCGGTTCTTACTTCTACCACGGTCACAGGCTTTCTCGGCGGTGCAGCCGACCGCGAAAGAATCGATCTGAAAACGATAATGCGCGAGTGTTACGCACCATAAGCGTGACACGCGCGGCCATGCGCCCATTCTATTCGCGACGACTCTCGATCGTCGCGGCGAGCCCTGTGGCCCTATCCCCTCGACCCGCACCCGCGATCTTTGACGTTTGCCCCGCCTCGCGCTCCCTCCCCCCTTCTCGCCGAGCGATTTTCATTTCGAGCCCATGACGTGGTCGCGCTAATGCCGATTTACGCGCCTCGAAAGGAAGGATTCGTGCCGCCCACCTCGGTCAGAGGCTCGCGAACGCGACGAAGCGGCTACGAGCGGGGAAACGGAGGCGCGCATCGCGCGAGCTTCGCCGAAAGCCAGCCGAAGCGTGCGAGACGCACGAGCCGCCTATCTCGCTCCGCCCGAGTATTTTTTTCACCCCGCACTTGCCGCGACGCTTTAACATCGCAACCCTGCCGAACCGTTTAACGACACTTTAACCTACTTTGAGCAGGCTATAATTATTATATGACAAGGCATGGATCTCTACAAACACGACCGACATCGATCACCCCCTCCCGGCGAAGGAGTGAGCGGATAGCGAATACGTGGGCGCCATTGGGTCTACACCCTCGTGAGCTCGTGTTCGGTACACTCGTTACAAAGACCAGCCGGAGTTATCGGGGTTACCCCTCCTGGACAGTCCGTACAAAGATCTTGCGCGAGCTTACTTGCTCGTACTTGCCGGGCAAATGGAACGTTCCGTCTTTACCGCGGCCCTCTTTTAAGGTCTTCTTTTAAGGATAAAGGCCGGGCAAAGTACGCCCGGCGCTTTGCCCCGATCGTCGCGATCCTCGTTGCTCCTACTCGCCTTGGATCGAAAACGAGTACGCATCCAAGTTTTATTTGTTAAACGCGGGGAAAGCTTTTCTCGCCAACGCGTACGCGGTTTCCCGAAAGAAAACTCTTGGAATAAGTTTGGCCGCGCAGCGGTGGTTTATTTTGGGGGCAAGGTAGGATCGAGGAAAGAGAAAGAACGTTCTAATTTGGGGTATGGCGTATTCTAGGTTACTTCCACCGGGAATGCGTAACGGATCGTTCGATTTCGCACCGGAGTCGCTCGCTCGATGCTCCAGGAGCGCGATAATCGGCGATCTTCGGTGACGGCTGAATCGCGAGCATAATGCTTTTCGATAGCCAGAGGTTTAAAGGTGGAAAACGAGGGATTGGCAGTATGTCAAGATGGCCCGTCATCATGGCAACCGGCCGGAAGGTACTCGCTTCCACGTATTTTCTCGCCGACGACCGTTCTCACGCCTAAAGTAAAGTATCTACCTTTACGTATTTTTTTTACCGGCCTTTAAGCGACGCTACCCTTCGTGCGAGAATCCTCCTTCTCTCGCTTCATCGAAAAGTAACGTGGATCGGGATCCTTTCGTCCGTACGCGTCCGCGGAGACGCAATAATTTGAGGAAAATATCGCACTTCCGTGATAATCGTAGCGGTGTCATTAAATTCGTGACTCGTGACTCACCGATCGTGTCGCGAATCGAACGTCGCCGGAGTCTACGTGGGCGCGCTACGCGCTATGGTTTTCTTTTGCCGAGTAAGGCCGTCCCGAAGATCGTAATCGATAGATCACAGAATATCCACATGGAATCCAGCCAAGCTGCTGGCTGGATGCGCTATCGATCCATACACGCACGATTTCACGGATAATCCCGCCGTTGGGTCCTCGTTTAAAACATAACACCGGGTGTTGTTACACTCGCGAAAGGAAACACGATACTGCCTCGCTGTTTCTACGCCGGCGGTTGACTCGCACCGCGCCTCCCTTTTTCTTTTTATCGCTCCGAACTCGTCGATCCGGAGGGAGCGCGAGGAGCGAGAGGTTCCGTCTTTGGCGGGGAGCTCGAAGGGAAAAGGCCGGGCCCAGGAGAAAAGCGGAGAGAAAGCGAGAGCCGGAGAGCCGGAGAGTCGGCGGATCGGCGGATCGGGGATTCGGAGATTCGGAGGTTCGGAGGTTCGGAGGTTCGGAGGATCGGAGGATCGGGGGAGAGACAAAGTCGGCGAAGAGGCGAGGAGAAGGGGATGGAGGCAGGAGCGTAAATGCTAGAGCGTCGGCGAAGGAGCGATGCCAGGCACTACGCGAACGACGGCCAGGCTCGACCCGAACTAAACTTCGACCTCGAGCAAAGTGGAAGGAAGGAGCAGTGGTCACGAGTTCGCGTAGACTCGGGACACCACGCCTGCGTCTCTCCTCGAGGTTTGGCCCGCCGGCCGCTCGGGGGCCTGCGCCGATCCTGCCGCCCTCTTCTGGCCGGCCCTCGAACCGACTAGCGCGCCGATCCCTCGCGCGCCTTCTTTCCACCACCGCCACGGCTCTCTCTCCCTTTCGGCTCCACGCTGATATGCGCCGAACCGCCGAACCGCCGAACCACCCGAGCCCTCCCGTCGGAATCCTCCGCCGGCTATTACCTCGCTAATCTAATCTCTAGCCGCTCTCCTGGAACGCCCGCCAGACGCTCGTTTTCTCCTAATCTTATCCTCGCGCAATATCGTGCTACGGCCGATAACGTTCCTACTCGAGAGGCAAATACAACGACCAATGTCTTTGCTTTCCGCCGATTATGTACGGTTCCGCCAAAATATGTACGGTCGCCGCTCGAACCCCGCACTCGGCTCAAACTCGACTTTGGTGCCCCTCGCCTATTCCGAGCCCAAGCGATTCCTTCTCTTCGTTCCCGCTGGGTTTTCGCCCAAGCTCGAATTGCCCCCTCGAATATCGCTCGCGCCTCGCATCTTGGGGCCTGCGCGACTCGCGAGACGCACACGATCGAGCCCCGAATCGCGTGCGTATCGAATATACGAGTTCTCTGGCGCCGACAGGGGCGTTTAATAACTTCGGGAATAACTTCGGTTTGACTTACTCGGTATCGGGCACAGGTACGGAAAGAGCAGGTAAGCGGCCATTCTGGTCTAGGAAAAGATTGATCTCGGGTTCCTCTTGAACCGGGGTTTCGTACACGAGCGTTTCCACCATGGATCCTTTGCTGGAGCCGAAGGATACCCTGCGGAAAAAGAAGGAAAATCGTGGTGATCGTTCGAACTTACATCGGAATTCGGTTCGCGGATCGTGGATGGTTTGCGCATCGAGCATCGATCCCGTATTAAAAATCGGGCACGCGTGTTTTTGTCGCGATCGTTTGTAAATAATAGCCATACGTACGCCCGATGAGAATGTCGGCGTACGGTCGTTGGTTCGCGATCGGGCATGGAAGACCATGTTCCCCCTTAACCCGTCCCGTCGCGTGCGTGGGTTTTAAAT
This sequence comes from Ampulex compressa, assembly GCA_038496175.1. Taxonomy (NCBI): domain Eukaryota; kingdom Metazoa; phylum Arthropoda; class Insecta; order Hymenoptera; family Ampulicidae; genus Ampulex; species Ampulex compressa. The sequence goes on from JBCFXI010001119.1 coordinate 18,057, forward strand.
CGGGGTCTTGAGTCTCCTCGATAAAAGTTTTTGGCGGAAGGGTTTTTCGCGAAAGGCGGAGAGTTAAGAGCATCCCCGATGTTTCGACGAAGGTATGCCTCGGTCTATTCGGGCGTCGGACTTGTTGCTCGGAGACTGCTACCGCGAGTCGATTATCGTCCGATAAAGTCCGTCGTAAACTTCGTGCCGTAAACCCATTAAAATTCCATCGACATTGACGAACATCGCGGCACGTTAAAGAGCAATCGTTGACGCAGATGCACGGCTTGGTGTCTCGACTCTGGTGCATTGGAACGATACGAGCGATGGCGGAGCTCCCCGCGCGATCTCGAATTTCCCTGGTAAAGCACACCGTAATAAGCGCGAGAGAATAAAATGGTGTCGCGCAGCACCGAAGGCTGCTGCGGAATGTAGCGATCGGCGAGGATCGATCAATGCCTTACCGACCACCGTATTTCCGACTAGGCACGTTCTCTCGATGGGCCCGAGGATTTCTACATTGGCCCCATCGCTCGAACAGCATCGATCGGAAGCGAGCCGCCTAGGCATTAGCGAGATCTGCAGCGGGCGCGCGACGACACGGTGCTGCCACGGCGTGGCGCGGCGCGGCGTGGCGTGGCGCGGCGTGGCGCGGCCCCGCGACCGAAGGAGGAAGCGCGGGGGCCAGCGATGTGTCAAAGTCACGTGGGCCGGCGGGCGACTTGGACGGTGGCAAGCGACTCGACCGACCGGCCGATGCAGCCGGAGATCCTTTCTATTTACGTGCTATGTGTGTCACACCATTACGATGTGCTAACGCGGTGACGTAACGTCAAATCGTAACATCCGGCCTACTCGCACGGTACGCCGCACCAATCTTTTGCTCGAGCACACCCCGCCGCGCGAGATTGCCCTCGCCCGCACATTTTTCGCCGACACATTTTTACCGCCCAAAAGGGGCTTTGCGAATTCGACGATCGGTCAGCGACCGCCGCTGTCCTTAAAGCCGCTCTCGAGCTCGACGCGATTTCCCTTCTCTTCAAAGCGAGTCTGCGTACCGGGAGACACGCCGAGCGTGGCCTACGCCTGCCAATCGATTCCGGCGCCTTTCGGAGATCTCTCTTTCGCTCCTTTCGATCTTGGCGATCTTGCGCCAATGTTCGCAAAACCGAGCGAGAAGGGGGAGAATGAAAACAGAGGCGAGATTGGTTTCTCGTAGAGGTACGCCCCAGGCCGGCCGATATGGTAATGCGATTCGTACTTTGGTCCTTCTTCGCCGATTGTCCGTACCAACGCCGTCAAGACTATTTAAGGCCTATCGTTTCGAGCAGCAGCGCACTGTGCGCGACGTATCGCGCAGAAGATCATCCTCGGAAGTGACGAGGCGGTTTCGCCCGCGCGGATTTTCCACGTGGAAGTGCGGGCGCCTCTGCTCGCCGCAACGTCGCGATAACTCTTTCCTTCCCATGGCGTCTATCGATCGTTTTCCTTCGACGCGATCGAATCGTAAGAGGTTGAAAAAAAGAAAAGTCCCCCCTTTATCCGGTAATCTCCATCCATTTTTTGCACGATGCGTGCAACGGACGATCGTATAGTTAAGGCTAATGGTGACTCGCATCCGTTACGAAACTTTTTTTGCCACTTCTCGATATGCCTCGAACGTGCATTCGGATGTCTTTACGTCGCTCCACCGGTCAAGGACGGCGGTTCTTGACATTAGCGACGCGTCTCGAGGGACAACCGACATTCCGTTCTTTCTCACGATAGCGCCCTCGCTGGTCGTAAGGTAATCGAGTCTAAAATACCGCGTTGTTCGGTCGATCGACCGCCGCTCGAAGAGGGCGATGCGTGGAATTTGGGGCGGACCGTTTTCGCGGCATTTAGCGAAGTTTGCGCGCGATCGCCGACCATGAGGCCAAGGTGCGGACCAGAGACCGCGTCCCGAGAGGGCGTTAGGACAGAACCGTATCTCGGGTACGTCGAGTCGCCGTCCGAGAGGGGATTAAGCGCGATGTCTGGTCGCGCAAAAGCAGGGAGGAAGGTGAGCGGAGCCAGAGTACGGTAGGTATCGTGGGAGCGCGCCGAAGGTTGGGCGGTGAGACGTCTACGGTTAAGATTTTTTACCCGGAGGGCTTTAGGCGGACAACTCGGGTTATTCTCTCCCGGTTGGGCGAGTTCGACATACCGTGACATCAACGGGCAAAGGTTAAAGACCCAGCGCACCAAATTAGAAAGATAGTCTCGCGAACGAGCCGCGATTCCCGCTCGTCTCTATTTCTACCTACCTTCACCTCTGTCCGCCGCCTCCGCTCCTCTCTCCACCTCTACTATCTTTAACCCCATCCCCTTTTCTCTTACCTTTTGAGACTAGCGTGCTTAGCGCCGTTGAGAATCTTGTTCTTCCGATCACTGCCGGTCGTGCTGGCGTCGCTGTCGATGCTGTAGAGGCTATCGTCCTTCGCGACTCTGGAGCTGTGCAGCGTCGACTTTCTCGCCACCGTGCCATTGTGCTTTGGACTTTCGATCGGTACCTCCTGATGCTGCTGGTGATACCGATTCGGATCGTTCTGCCGATGTTGACGTTCAGCGGGCTGGTTCTCGAGTTTCGAGACTATCATCGTTCTCCCCCCGTCAATGCGTACCTTCGGAGAGCTCGTAAAGCCTATCGTCGATTTCCGCACGAGCCGCTCGCTCGGGCTCTTTTGCTGCTTGCTCGACCGATAATCCTCCTGACTCGAGTCCGCCGGTGGTGGCTTGTCCTCCGTTGGTAGCATGTACGATAGCATCGTTCTTCTCCTGTATACCTGTCCAACGAAACAGAAGGAGGATCGCCCGATTAGCCAAGGAGGAAGATCGCGCGCTGGAAGGACTAAGATCCCCGCTGGAATTCCCTCCCGCGAATATTACGCGTATCGCCGGGGCCCGCCGATCCCTCCGCGCAGCGCGATCGACCTTTTGCCATTTGCAAAACATCCTCCTCGACGCCGCGGCACGCCTTTTCCCTTATACTCGTTTCACTGCACAACGACGGATCCTCGATTCGCTTTTAGCGTCCTTATCTCCGGGCCGCGGCGAACCTCTGGTGCCTATATCGATACTCGCGGAATACCGCACGATCCGCTCTTACGAGAGCGTACGAACGAGCCGGCGGAATACGACGAGAGTGGGGGTGGGAGATCTTCTCTACCCTCGGCCCACACCCCCCCAAACCTCCATCCTCCGCTCGCTCACCCGCCACCGGTTCCTGGTCCGCGCTATTTAATAGGGCGCAAGACGCTACGAAGCGTCAAAGAGCGCGATACCACGATCGGTTTTTGGCCAATGCATTTCGCGCGCGAGTAAACGGAGAGGTCGGCGTTTGAGAAAGGTCGATTGATTTACCGTACGACCGGGAAAGGGCGTTTTTCCAAGCTCCTCGCGCGTTCGCTCGACGCGTCTGGATGCGTTAGACGCGCGTTTCGCGTAAGGCTACCGCCTTCCTTCCTGCCGGCCGGCTCCGAGAGCGAGTCTTTTGGACGGATGGGAACTTTGGCGTCGCTTTGGTGCGAGCAAAAATGGGGGATTGGTTCGGTAAGGAGGGTGCGCAGGGTGGTTTCGTGGGTGTCGGTAGAGAGAGCGAGGGAGAGAGAGAGAGAGAGAGAGAGAGAGAGAGAGAGAGAGAGAGAGAGAGAGAAGGAGGAGGAGCGAGAGGCGAGGCGTGGCGGAGGGAAGGTGGAACGTTGGCTAGGAGAAGGCTCGAGCGCGACTGGCCGTGGAAAAGCGAGGCAAAAGCGAGGCAAAGTTTACGCGAACGGTGGGTTTGACGTAGCCGGAACTACGCCTACTCTACTCCGGCCGCTCCTCGTACTTTTCGTACACCCCTGATCGAACCCGCTCTCGGCCGATCCTTCTTCTATTCGCATTCATCCACCCTCTCGCCCTCTTTCCGCGCTTCCTTTCCTCATCCCTACGCTCGCCATACCCCCGGGCACCCTCTCATCGCGCGCGCACGTCCTCTCCTTGGCCCGAGAACTACGTTTCTCGCGATTCGCGCCCTCGACGAACCCGCCGCGGTTATTCCAGCACGTTTGGCACTTTCGATGCGCGCCCGATTCGGGAGAGGAGGCGAGAGGCTCGCCCCTTACCTCTCGCGTAGCGCGGACCGAGACTTTCGTCCGAGCGTGGAAGGCAAGCACGGTCGGTATACTTACGTTCATGCAGGGCAGCTCCCGCGCGGATGTCTTTCAGGGCATTGGCGTAGTGGATCAGCATCGGGAATCTGCGATAGAAACGTAGAGAGGAATATCGGGCAATGCTCGAGCCTCGATCGTCGATCGTCGTCGGCGTGTAAAGGAGGTCGCGAGTGAGGTCGGCGGATCGGAGGAAAGCGAGGAAGCGCGCTCGCTCCGCACCAGCCGGCTGGATTATCTCGAAGATCGAAGCGCGCGGAAGAGGGCGACGCGACGCGACGCGGTCTACGCGCCTCGCGCCACCCCGGAGTAGTTTCTTTTGAATAGGGGGGAAAGGGGGAAGCTCGGGGAGGGAGAGGAGCGATCTCGACGCTCGAATGGCCACCCGTTTTAACGGACAGGTGAAAGACGTACGCGCGACGGCGCGTCTATGCAAACGCGTGAGAAACCGAGGACGGTTGGAGGGCAATGACTCCTAGAACACCGTGTGTGGTGAGAAACGAATGCCGAGATCGGTTGAAACGGTCCGCAGTGGCCTCGCGTGCGAAGAAAAAAACCGCCTTAATGCCGGCGTCTCTCCATGGCAAAACGAGGCTCTCGGCCAAAATACCTCCTCGCATTCGCGGCCCGGCCCGTGGCGCCCTTATAGAGAAGGTCCTATCTTTCCATCCAAATCACGCCGACGAACTTATCGTCGAGCTCGCGACGATCGCCAATTTTTTTACGAGTTCAAGAAGAATATCGTCCCCCCCCCGCCCCCTATCCTTAGGGCTCAAAGGGCCGTAAGAAGAATCGCGCACATCGGACCCCGCGGGATCTTGAATTCGTCCGTGCGTCGACGGACTTTTATGCCCGTCTGCACCGTTAAGAGCTATTTAGCGGCCGTTCACCGTTAAGATCGATCGCATCGCCGAAGCATCGCGGTAATGTTATTACGCCGCAACCAATTGTCAATCCGACAAACCGACAAACCGAGCCGCAGCTCCCTCCCATCGCGCCGTCAAGCGACCGCTCCGTTTTGAGCATTGACCGTGGAAAAGAAGCGCGAGGAAGAAGGTGCAATCGCGCCGATCGAGGTATGCGCCCCGATCGAAAAAAAGCCTCTCCTCCAACGGTTCTTCCTCGTGGAGCTCCCGCTAGCGCCTCAACGTCGCCGCGAAGGATCTTTTTCGCGACGAACGTCATCCTTCCTCGCTTCGCGTTCCTCCCTTCTCGATCCTTTAGCGCTCTCTTATCCACCTCCGACAACCTCCGCGCCCAGAGCTTCCATCATACCTCTCGGTCTAGCGAAATATCGCGCCGGTGAAAGCGGACGAGCACGCTCGATTCCGGCGATCTCCGGGCAACGGCCAATCGGTATTACGTACCGCGTGCTCGTGCTCGACGCACCTCGAGTCTTCCGGGTACCGAGTGTCGGCGCGAATTTCGCTAGACGGCCCCCGATCGTCGATCCAAGAGCGACGTCGGCCGCTGCCGCGCACACGTCAATTCGCGCGTTTGCCTCAGCGCCAGACGCCGAGTCGCGCGGTATTTTTATCGCCGGAAGAAATGCCACGAGGCAAATATTACGTCGGTCAATGCAATCTCTCGCGCACGTCTTACCGCGATCGGCGATCGCCCCCCCCCCTCCCTCCTCCTCTTCCTATCTTTGCGATCGGGGAAATTGCCAGAGTAGAGGAGTGCGCGCTTCGTTTACCGCTTTTCCCTTTTTCCCGATTCCCCCTTGATCTCTTCCCGCGCAAGTCTGAGGACCGTGCGCGCCGGTCCGAAGCGGTAGGAATAACGTACGAGCAAGGAAGGAGAGTCGAGGTGCGCGTTCGGGACTGGTCTCGGTGCGCGCGCGCGCGCCGCGACTCGATCGGTTCGACCGGGGCGCTCCTCCTCGGCCGGATCGGCGCGCGTCATCGGCCGAGGAACGCGATCTCTTCGATACGCTCGGACTTCCGGCCATGCTCTTATAACGTTACTTCAAACGAGATTTCCGGGGCCGTGACTTCCTGCGTCAAACGTTCTTGCCATCGAATATAGTTTCCAAGTCTTTCCAAGTCTCGAACCGTTATACCGACGAGAAGCCCGGTAAAAATTCTGATTCGCCGCGAATACGGATCGGCCGAATGTGGCCGTGTCCCCCTTTGAGGAGCACGGAGGTGTGAGAGGGCACGAGGCACGAGTTTGAGGTAGACGATCCGCGCGATATCGGAGGTCGATTCTTAATCGAGTAATGCCAAATCGAGAGGAGTCTTCAAGGTGCCTCGTGCCATGGTGGTCATCGGGGTGGAAAAGGACGTTGCGTTTGCCGCGTATATGCTCGTGTAAATATGCGCGCGTTGTTCGTTGCACGCGCGCTCGACGCGCTTACGGGCCGCGGTGGTGCCCGGTGGCCCATCGAGGAATCTATTTCGACGAGACGTACTCGCGTACCAGGGAGAATTCGATAATTTAGCCGATATCGCGCGTGCCCGTAAAAGCACTTACGTCGATCGTGTACCCTCGAAAAGTTGATGGGACGATTACTCGAGGAATTTAGTATACCGACCACGCGCGATGTAGCGGAGCTCGCACGATCGCGAGCGCCCAACGAATACGAATATGTATTCCGTAACATCCTTATCGGGCGTATCTTTGTCGACGGTCGTTTCTCTCATCGGCGATCGGCGATGATTGGCCGGGGGCTGGGGCGCGTTGGGTCAACGAGAAGAATAAGATCTTGACGCGGCCACGAGTAGCGGCATTTTTATTCGGCCTCGTTATCCGATAACGCGCGCCCTCCGTATTCGCTTACGCGCTATGGTATCGGAATTGGTCGCACGACCGGCGCCGCGTCGGTCAACGTCGAAAGAAGAGACGGAGGTCGTGAATTGGACGTAAAACGCATCGGCGAATCGCTCGGAGGTCGGAGGAGGAAGGAGGACGAGGAGGAGGAGGACGATGACGCTGGAGGAGCTCGCTCGAAATCGCGGCGTATCACGCACAGGAAGTTCATCCTCCGGAGGAAGAGCTCGTAACGATGGGTTAAAGCGCCTCCCATCATTTTTCTTCCTCCTTCTCCGCCTTCCCCCGCCTTTCTCCGCCTTCCTCCGCCTTCCTCCGCCTTTCGCCCCTTTACGCTCGACGTCTCTCCGTTACGCGCATTAAGGTAACTGTAGTATCGGCAGACCGTAATACGAGCACGTAAGCTCTCCTGCCCGGGATATATTCCGCGCGTGTAGGAGAAAACTCGTGGCGGGATCGCGCGGAGGCAAGGGGGAAGAGCCAAGTACGGTGGTTGCGAGAATACGGCCTCAGGCTTCGAATCCCGCCCACGGCCGACGGAGATCTTTCCAAGGCGCACGCGGTACCGGAGCCCGAATCGTGCTTCGAAGGAGCACTCGCGGCCTCGCCGGGCCGCGGAGCGAGGATCGAAGGCAGAGGAGCGAGGGTAATCGCGCGGACGGGGCTCCGAGGCGCGGATTCCGCTTTCGAATTCCGCCTACCGTCCCTCGACCATTTTCCACGCGACGCCCTCGGCGCAGGTCGAACGCCGAGGAGGAGTCCATCTCGAACGGTGCGTCCGCGAGCGAAGGAGCTCGGCGTTCGATCGGCGGAGGCTCGGGCCAGCGCGAAAAGCTTTCCGCTCTCGGGCCCGTCGGTGGACGATCGCTCGTCTCCCGCGCGACGCGTTTCGAGGCGTTTCGAGGCGTTTCGAGGCGTAGCGTGGCGTAGCGTGGCGGGGCCCAGAGTCGCGGAAGTTGGCGGCCAACGCCGAAAGGGCGAGGAAGGAGCTTCGCATCGTCGCCGTGCGTGCATCGACGCGATCCGCTCCGCGCTCCGTGCGGCGTGCGGTAAAGGGGCGAAAGAAACGAGTCCTCGGATAATTGGATATCCGATATTCCTCCTCGCGGTCGACTTTGCGCCTCTTCTTCCTTTTCTCTCCTCCTTTTCCGCGCCTCGGATCCCGATGGCCGAGGATGTCGTCGAACGACGATCCTCCCCTCGAGGCATCCTCCTCGAGCGGCCATCCACGGCCCTTTACCGCCCTCTACCTACCGGGCTTTATCTTTATAAGCGCGCTTACTCCGGCCGAGAATGCTCCGCTCGCTCCCATCTCGAGCCTATCCTCCGCGCTCGGAGTCCCGCGCGCGTATCGCCAGAGCTCTAGCCTTCGACGTATGTCACATATCCATCGGGTATGTCGGCTCGCGGCTGGGATCCTTTGTCCCGCGGATACCTCGGCCTATACGCTACTCCGCTTTATATCGCGTCTGCCCGGTACAGCGACGCATTTCGATCGCATTTCGTGCCCATCGATGCGCGCAGTTTTACGTGTATCCTCGAGAGTTCCCGCCAAAAAATAGACTCCGTTTACGAAGGTTCGATACGTTCGGTTAGACGCATTTTCGTCCCGCGGCTTATCGGAAACCGAACCTTCTTCCCCGTCCATCCTAAAAGACGCGCTGCTTTCTGGAAGCGAGAGTTTACGAAAGGAGGAGCAAGGCGTTCTCATTTCCCAACTTGGCGAGCGACCGATCGACCGTCGCAACGTAGTTTCGTCGGTCGATCTCGCGAACGAGAACGACGCCGGTGCTTATATCGAGTTTCAAGCGTCAAGAGGTATGGTTCCGAGAAGCGAGTTTGTTTCTCGAGCGTTTGGCACGAACGGTCAAATTGGAGGCTCCAATGAGGCGGGAGCTTGGTCGCGCGGATGACGAAGCGATCGGGGGTGCGATCGCGCGCACCGAAGGGGGGAGGATTCGGCGGAGGAGGTGGGCAAGTATGGCGACGCGCGAGCGAGAGGCAGCGCGAGCGTGCCGAAAAGTCTCCCGTCGGATGGCGAAGGGGCGTAGGGGCGTAGGGGCGTAGGGGGGGAGGGAGGGGCCATCCGCGGGACACGCTCCATCCCAGAGCCCGTGGGCGAGCGGAGTCAACCGGCAGAATTAAAGGGGTTAAGTGCGGCCCGAGATGAGGTAATTCGATTTCAAGTATCCTCGAGCATCGTACGGCGCTGTCCCCCTTCGCGTATTTTCCACACGTTCGCCGTAGTTGGTCGCGGTCAAAGTACGAGGGAAGCCGCGAGGTTTTTCGAGAATCGGCGGCTCGAAGGTTCGATCGCGGACGAGAGTTTCGAGGAGCGACACCGTACGCGACTCCGGCGCGTTGCTTCGGCCGATCGGGCGCGAGTACCGCGGGGAATTTTGGCGTTTCTAGAAACTCGGCCCCGACGCGCGGGTTATTTTGATCCAGCCGCGAGCGTTGGGTCAGCGTACCAAGAGGATTTCCTCAAAACACCCGCCTCGTCGGCGTTTACCGGCCAGGCATACCCTCCAACCGCGGAAACGGCCCACGAAAATCTACGCGTTCTCGCGGCACTTCGCGCTTCCGATACGCCCCACTCTCCTTCGCCTTTTTCCGCAAACCTTCCTCCGAAACCCTCGCGCGCCTTTCGCTCTAATGCCGTTCCCACCGTTTCTTTGCTCGCCCATTAGATCCGATGGATATAACGGAAGAGAACTTTTCCCTCCGTGACCCTGATAATCGTGAAAATAGCCAACACTGGAAGAGCGACGTCGAAGCGGAGCGCCTTGACTGTGCGAGTGACGTTTATAGCGAGCGAGTATATAGTTCCCGTTAAAAGAAAGCAGCGAAAGGACGCGCGTACGTACATCGGCGGCTATAAGCACCTACGCGCAAGGCCGAACGTTTGACGATACGTCGCGTCTCGACGTATTACCGGCCTGGAAACGCAGTATTGCGCCTGGTTCCGCGACGACCTTTGACGAAACGAGCGCGCATCGTCCGATCTAAGTTCCCCAGCGATACTCGCGATCCGCGTAATCCGGCTGAAAAATAAGCCCTTCCTCTCGGCGCGGTAAGCGAGAGCTCGTCGCGCCGCTCCTCGCCGCCGCGAAGGCCCCGGCAAGGAGTCACCGCGTTAGCCCGCCGGCAGCGTATCGCGATCGATGCCGACCGATTCGTGCACTGGCAGGCGGCCCGAATTTGCGAACGACGCACATCGTAGGATCGAGACCCTCGGAGAGACGGGAGCTCATCCGACGAGGATCGTCCGTCGCGGCTGCTCGAGCGTAAAGATATCCCCGCGAGCTTCGATCGGCGTCGGGGAGGTGTAAAAGGGGAAAGCGCATAAAAATTAGATCCGCGATCGCCTCGCGCGACCGTACGTTTTCCTCGCCAAGGCCGCGCCACTCGGTGGTCGATAGGCGCGTGACGAGGAAAACCTCCGAGGTGCTTACGACGCAGAACGAGTACGTTACGTACGTACGTACATCTGGGAGCGGGCTAATGGTCAGCGCCGATCGCCAGAGTTATAACCTGCCGGAGGATGATCCGTCCCGGCGTGAAAAATTCGCTGACGCCTTTCCGTCTGCCCGAACTCCTCCCGCTCCTTCGCCGAGCTTTATTCTTTGTTTCGCGTTCGACGATCCACGATCGAGAGCGGAGCGCGACGCTCGGTATTGTTGCGCAGCCGCTGAACCGTGAAACCGACGATCGCGGATATCCGAGCCTATCGAATTTCATTGTCCCTCTTCCTCGAGAACCGGGGTTTGGGCTTGATCCACCTGCGAACGGGCGCGGCGTAAATTCCAAACCGCGGGACAAATTTGTCCGGTGGACGGTGCCGCTAGGGGGAAATTCTATACGTCCTTCGATGGCATTCGATGGTTCCGTAAATACGGCGGACCAAGGGCTTTGATTGAAAAAAGAGTCTCGCTTAACGTCGGCTATCGATACCACTTATTTGCGTTAAACGTTACTTTCGTCGATAACGGTACAGCGTTATTTAAACCGTGATTCGCGGATCTCTCGGGAATCAAGGGTAATTTGGCAAATTGAAATACGCGCGATATAGATAAAAAAAAAAAAAGGAGTTTACGAGGTTTGAACACGGGTGGTATACCGGAGAGACAAACGTTCGGAAAGGGTTCGATCGAGGCGAATCGGAGCGAACGATAAGAAAAAGGAGCGCGCGAAGGTTCGAAGAATGGACCAAAGCTAGAAGTCTTTTACGCGGAGGAAGAGAGGAAGGAAGGGGAGGCGGAAGGAGACGTAAAAGACGAGAGGTCTATCGTCGCAACTCTCGATAGGAGGAGCGTGTTGCTGGAGCGATATCGGGCATGGTCGATGGGCCGGTGCAAAACGGTCGAGGAGTTCTCTCGCGTGTACGCGCCTACCGCAGGAAAGAATCGATATAACGCCTGCGCAGAGAAATCGCGGGATATGCACCGGCGGTCTATCCGTTCCGTCTTTCCCTAGTACCCCTCGAGCATGCCTTCCTTTCGCGGATAGACCGGAGCACCCACGCTCTGCCTCCCAAACCTTCTATCCTACCTCGACGGTCAACCGCGTTTCCTCGATTACCGCCGGCCACCTACCAGGATGTACCCGCTCGAGTACGAGTCTTCCTTCGACCAAAGTATCCTCGGGCATGTTTTACAGACCCATCAAAAACGTGCCTTTCATCCCGCATAACTCTTTCCGCTTTGACTTTCCGATTTGGCATGTCGCAATTTTCGCACTTTCGGACTTTATTCTCGATTCCTTTCTACGCTTATTTCCTTCCTAAACCTCCGAGGAGCGTTAAAGGGATCGAGTAGATATATTGTTTCTTCGAAAAAGCATTGAGCCCTTTTCTAACCGTGTTCCGAGCTGACCTATTACGAACGATAGAATCGGCTTTATTCGACAATATATAACTCGTTCTTCCCACGAATTTTTGTCGTCTCTCGAGCATTTTTAGGATCGCATCTTTCTAGCTAAAGGACTATTACTCTGAATGCCTTGCAGATTATTCGGCCAAAGTAGTTTTGTAGGGAGTGGCAGAAGCGGTACTAGCGAGGTATAATACCGGGAGAATAGACGGATGAAGCGGGAGATGCTGCTAGTCGAGTCTAGGCGCTTCTTCGTCGTTGCGTCTGATGGACAAAAAGAGCTTGTAATATATACTTATACCGAAATGCACGGTATAACCTTCTTGAATATTAAGATCGTCCACGAGAATCCATAACGCCGAATTATTTTATTCTCCCTTACGTAAAAATACGGTCCACCAAACTATTTTTATCCGTATTATACGACATCCGATGTTGAGACGATCTCAAAATGCATAACGAGCCTTTCGGTGCGTCTTGCAAATATGAGAAAATTATCGTACGAGCCAACGTTTTGATGAATACTTCGATTTGCTCGAACTAAAACATTTGCGACGAGCTTTAAATCGTTCGCAATTCCTATGGATGTTATGAATATCGGCGCGATAGAATCTGTGTTATGTCACGGATTGTCTTATGAGGTAAGTTCGTTGTATCTGCAGGTGTTCTTTACCACTTTGAAATATGACTTTATCAACGGTGATAAATTCGGGTAACAACGTCAGGCACATATTTTGTACGATGCTAGTTCGGTTTTCTAACGAAAGATATGTTTGTGTGATTTTTGCGAGCGATATTTTTGAATGTGCTTCTAAACGTATTTCTAGCCGAATCGTGGAGGTGGCTAGTACGGTACTGGAAGGACAATTGTCTGCGCAGATACTTTATCGTTGTGCACGCATCGAACATTTGCCCATAGAAATCTAGAAAATCAGATTTTAACGACATCGGGTCCAAGTAAACAAGCCACGACGTTCCAGGTCTAATGCTTTAAGACCTGTTCAACGCGTTACGTTCTTGGAATATGTGGGCCAAACCCTTTTGGAAAATCCAATTAAACATAAGCTACGGCCCTGACTCCATTCCTAATTGATCCTGTATAATGTATTTATTTTCTCTACGTCACGCTACAGATCCACAACTTGGCTGACGTAGAAAAAAAAAGGTAGAATACGCGCAATGGTATAAAAGTAACCGGCGTTTATTGTTTTGACCTTCCTTCCAACTTTCAGGTGCTACTTTTATGACGCTTCTGCCCGACGTAGCTCGCAAACTTGACGGACGGCTACCGGCGATTATGAAGAGCGTTCGCAAATTTCAATGACACCAATAGCGTAAACTTCGCCCCACATACGGCAGAATTAATAATTTGCCCGATAAGCTATTTTTAATGGAGTAAAAGAAGAGACCCTTTCTTTGCACGCTCAAGGGTCAGACGTACGAGCTTGTTACTATAATGCTTTAGACCGTACGCAATCGTCGAACATTTTTATACTTTGACATGTCTTTAAGAAAGGCCACAGATTTCTACGGTGCTTCATCAGATCAAAAAATATTCGATCGACCCAATGCAATCGCGCTAAGCAAATGCAATGTCTTTTAAAATTGCACTGCGGGATAAAGCAGAGTAGTGTTTAGGCATTAATCGGAACAAAGATAGGAAATGCCAATTTTGATCTTTGCAAACAAGATGCAGTTAGGTTTAAGTTCATACCGGAAAAACCAATACCGCATAGGCATATACCAATCTTTCTCTATTCGACGAATAATTCAGAATATCAATGATGATAAAGTCTGTTTCATGGCCTATTTCTGCTTTACGGGAAAGAGCTATAAGATTTGTAGAGAAAAAACAAAGCGACGGGTTAGAATGGAAGACGAGAGAGAGTGAGTGAGAGAGAGAGAGAGAGAGAGAGAGGGAGGGAGGGAGACAGAGAGAGAGAGAGAGAGAGAGAGAGAGAGAGAGAGAGAGAGAGAGAGAGAGAGAGAGAGAGAGATAGGGCGTTGAAGCACAAGGAGGAAAGGCGCGATGGATGTTTACCATCTTCGTTCGTAATGCCTTCGATGTGCAGCGCTTCCCACCCTCTCTTTGACCGCTAATCGAATGTTGCAACATCCAGGACCAAAATAGCGTACCGTTCGAGGAAATTTTGCGATCCTCGACATAGGGAAGGCCGTCTCGGCCGGCTCGGCTTTCGCGCCCACCGTTATTCGCGCACCATTGCCGAGGGAAAGGCGAGAAAAAAAATGCATCGGACGTACCTCAAAGATCCGATAAGTCGCCCTATAAAAACAGCTGATTCAAGCCCGTCGATGGATGTCGCTTTCGCAATAGTTCCTTAATCGCCAGCTAACCTCCAAAGTGACCGCACATTATATTCACCGGCACTTCGAGGGAAAAACGGCGATCTCTCGACGCACTTTCTTGGGCGCAAGGTATGCCGCAAGGTGACATTTACGGTATGTAAAGATAATCACGACAGTGGGCACTGGGAAGGAATGCCCCAAGTGTCGCGTGTCGTTGCCAGGCAAACAGGACGTAACCCAATTCGTGAGCCATACTTTCACGCTCCTTCTTCATGATTTTCCCTCGCAGAAGGGATCCCGCCGGCAAGACGCACTCTCTCACGATCACTCTTCACTCTTCACTGCGACGTCCGACTGCCGTTCGCGACGCGAGAGCCCGTTAAAAATTCAACGATACTGCGGCCGATCTTGCCGAGAAAACGATACATCACCCTTCTTTCCTTTCATCTCGAGAGAAACGAGGGAAGGACGTGTGTCTCTCTTAATCGCGCTCGATGAATCCTCGGCTCTCGCGCGTACTTAACCGATCGGCTCGCGAAGGTTAACGTCGATGGGGATGGTTCCGGGGCGAGGGAGAAAACTGAAACGGCACCTCGATCAACCCTGTCCCATGCACAGTGGCAACGATACTGCGGCTTTGTGCATCTCTACGTCCCGTGCACACCGTATGTCCAATGTCAACGCGCAGACGCAAACCAGTCTTGCCTTCGAGCCGTAAGCGCTTTGCGTTAACGCCGTTTTGAATCCATCGTTACGGACGTTAGTGGATCGTCCGACGTTATATATGCTGCTGCCCCCTCCACCCTCCTCGACGCTCCTACGCCATCCCTTCGTACCTACGTCTTGGTTAGCTTTTCCGACGATCGACCAAAATCGAGTGAGTTGTACAAAAACTTGGGGATCATTCTCTACGCAATGTATATGTTTAAGGAGTTATACAAACGCGCATCGCAACCGCGCGTGCTTGCGTTCTCACTGACGGCGTAACGTTAAATCATCGCGGAAGACACGTCTATTTGTTTAAGTAGATCGACTTAACGAGATTCGAGGAAACGAATGTTCCTCCTTGGAAAGTGCCTAACCTATTTTAAACCTTACGGTATCGAGAACCATTCGGTGAGTTTATTTGAGAGGGCATTGTTGATCGATCGGCGGTAAATTAATGGCACGTGTTGTACCTCAGAAATACCGAATACACTTCGATTGCATTTAAATAAGCGCAATGATACCTTCGATGGACTACTTTGACCGTAGGCCGGTTTGTCTCGACGCGAACGATACAATTTATTCCTTACGAGTCTCGTTTCTGTTATGTCGTTATAACGGAATAATCATTCGCGTATGAGTATATAAATTCAATATATTTATACGTATGTATTCCTTACACTCCTTTTTAATATTTTTTTTTAATCGTCGATCATAAGCGTTACAACTATGGTAAGAAATGTTATATAAATACTACAGTTTTTCACGAGATATGCCACGACGCAGCTTACGCGTGCGTCTAAGCCGGGGTATGCGTGGTAAATGTACGCACGCTATATAAAATAGAGGATATGACCGACTTAATGTAAGATCATAAACCGCTCGAGCGTGCCGACCTTAGATTTTACACGATATTTTTCTTTCTGGCAAAATCTGTAAAAATTCTGAGGAGAGTTTGTCAAACGACACGGTGGCTCCGTATGCTGCGCCACCATATTGCGATTGCGATAACATAAACGCATTGACGTTCACCACGAATCAGTCCGTTGCGCAGACTCCGCTCGGCTCTCACTGTTCGTCCTTGTCTTTAGCACCGTGCTTGAGGATTCTCGTAAATTCCAAGTAATCGAACATGGATCCCTTGATCGGCGCTTCCCTATACATTTCGTCTACGTCGTCGTCCGTGAACCTAGGCGTATAAACGGTAATTAATTTCGCACTGCCCATTATCGACGGACGTGCCGCAACTGGCAGAAGTAACGCGTTGGTCTTTATGCGCCCAACGTTACCTGTCGCCCATAGTCGTCAGTAGCTCCCGTAGGCGTTCTTCGTTTATGTGACCGGTGTTTTCTTCGTCGAAGCACCCGAAAGCATTCTTAATTACATCTTCGGGGTCTGTCCCTTGGAGTCGCTCGCCGAATAGGGTTAAAAACATGGTAAAATTGATGGGGCCCGGTGCTTCGTTCATCATGGCTTCCAGATATTCGTCCGTGGGATTTTTGCCTGTAAGAATCGTACCTCGATAGAATCAGTTTCTGAATTTCTCGCGATCACCGCTTTTGCAATGGTATCGCGCTCGGTTATTTCCATCGCGCAGACAGGTGCTTCTCATACCATTGGTATCGCGCTCCCCAGGAAGCTTGCAATCGAGTATTTATCACGTTGTCCTTACTTTTTGCTTCTACAACTTTCGCGTACCTTAAGCACCGATCTTCGTTAGCGAGTAAAGAATCGTAGGTTACCAAGAAAATATTCGGCGGAGATTTGTCCTCCAGAATTTAGGGGGGTAAGGCGGGAAAAAATTTGAGAAGCACCGGCGTGAGGTCCGTCAGGCGCGATAGGGGAGGTGCATCCTTACCTAGGGAGGCCAGCATGTCATGGAGGTCTTCCTTATCGACGAAGCCATCGTGATTTTGGTCAATCATATTGAAGGCTTCCTTAAATTCTGCGATTTGAGCTTGATCGAACATCGCGAAAACATTCGACGTCGCCCGCTGCGCCCGCTTCTTCGTCGTAGCGCGGCGTCCGGCCGTTTTGCGGGAAGACATCCTGTTTTCCTGCTCGTAACAAAAGAGAGCATCGCCATAAACTTGAATCTCGCGTTACTTCCAAGAGATGCGTCTATGAAACGTTCGGATTGTGCGTATCCGTTTGAAAATATCGCGACGCGACATTCGAGAGTTCTCAAGTTTTTGGAGCAAGTCGAAAGATGCACGATCGGCCGTATCCAATTGCCGAGCCGCCATTCGGGCCGCCGTTTATTTTTGGATAATTAGTACGGGTAATCTCATCGCGATCGAAATCGGTTAAAAATAACGCGGGGCGGGCGGGGAGTGTTTAATTAAGAGGACGTTACACTTGGCGCGCATTAACGTCAAGCCTCGGCACGCTTTACTCGCCAAGATACACCTACGAACGCGAACTCCTTTTTAGGACTCGAAGCAACATTAAGGAAAATTACGACGATCCGACGCGAATGTCGACGGACACCGCACGTTTCTCGACATGCCCTTTTCGAGGAACGTAAGTGCACGCTATGCCATAGGAACCATCGTACTTTGGAGACGTGTGACGTTTATAGGCACTCCTGTCCGAGCCGATGCTTTAAATCTTGACCGGAGTGCGCTCTAAAAACGTCGAGCGCCGAGTCTCGTATGGCACAAAAACATAGCTCTGCGGTATCTAGCAACGCTCTTTACTCTTCTACGGAGCGTAAATCGTGTCGCCGGTAAGGATAATCCGTGCAGTTTTGGCGTGCACGCGATCAACGTGGATAATCGGCGTTGAACGAGAGTGTAATTTTCATCGAGCGAGAAAGTTTGACGCGAATAACCCGTGCATTCTCCAGCACCGAGAACGCCGAGCATGGCTGCCCGCATAAAGAAGACATCGCGACAATGATTTCACGGTTCTCTTCTCGTCGCGTCACCAATGGCAGCGATCGGGCCAACGTCTCGACGTTTATACCGATAATGGAAGCAAGCAGCACTAACCTGATCGAGGGTATGGTCCAACGACGAAAATTGATTGTAAACTAGAACGGCAGAGTCCCTCGCAGCACTGTGAGTCACGCTACTCTGTACTGCATGGTCATTCACCACACCCGGGAGGAACCGGCGCCATCTGCCGGCTAACCGACCTTCTCTCTGGCCGAGCCAAAAAGCAACGTTCGTTCCGTGCGGTATCCACACCATATGCGACGCGTAACCCACTTTCGAATAGCGGGCCACAGGTTGGACCATCTCGGCGGACGACGACGAAATCGAAAGCAGAAGGAAATGGCGTTAACCTTCGGCATTGTCCCGTTTCTCTCAGCCCCGATGGCGAAGGGTCGCGCTAGATTACCATCGGCCGAGCGTTCGCGTACGAAACGATCGGCATAATCGCTCGTTGAGCAATAGGGATTTGACCACATTTCGGTCGGAGTTTTGGTGGAATGCGCGCTCGACTTCGTTTGCACGAATGCGTCATGCCAATGTCCATATTTGGATGAAACGGCTGCTCGGCCATCGCCTTATAAGGTTAACTGTATTCGCCGTTTCGAAATACCTCATCCAACGGAAAACCCATCGATTCTGCCATCTTTTATCGGCCGACCCTAATATCTCGATTCTCTTTGCGGAGGAAGTAAATTGACAAAACGACGAGCGTGCGCGCACGCCGAATGTCGTGCGTTCACATCTAACGTACACCCATCGATCTCCCTTCGATCTCTCCATTGGTCGTCTAAAATCGATCCAAGTTTCACGGGCACCCTCCATGAAGTGCCAGACGCGAGTTTCCACGATTCGACTTTATCCGATCCATTCTCGGCGAGAACAACGATCCATCCGTGCACCGTATCGATGCCGATCCCTTTTTTTTTTTTTTTTTTTCCGTGCACGAGAGCGTGTCGAGTTAGGGGCCCGTGATATCTGCCCGAATGGGGTTTCCGCAAAGAGGACGTTGAAAGAAAAAGTGGTGAATTCGCGCAGGGAATGTAAATTGCGAGTATCGGCGTCTTTATTCGTATGGCCGTGGAACACGCGAGATTGGGCTTACTTTACGCATTCGTCGCTTACCAACTACGAAAAACGAGTCTAAATTTCGAACACATCGTATGTACAGAGTCGCGGAAACCTTTTGGTCCCGATCGAACGATCAACGCGAATTAGAACGGCATAGCGTGCGCGAGATTTGCTTTGCGATCAGGAATATACAGGAACATGGTGCGTAATCGCTGATACTCGCGAGACGCCCTGGTGAGATACGGTGAGAACGGTACGGATTCCACGCACGTTTTCGATCGTAACTTGTACGTTGATAATATATTTTCCTACTTATCGGGGAGATTATTTACACGAATCGGCCGTGAACCGAAAATATAGGGATAAATAAGGAGAGTCGCGCGCTTCTCCGCGCGGGAATCCCAGTTTCGTATGCTGTACATAAAGCTTTTGGTGTGTCGAGAATCGGATAACGAGGAGTAGACGGTGCACGAGTTCCGCTCGAGTTGGCACGATTCTCGCGGAACGGACTGGAGCTATCGGACGGAAACACCGTTGATGGTAATACCGTTCCTATTGGAAACGGGCTCGGCCTCGTAATGTCCGGATCTGGCGTAGACCCTCCTGGCGTTACTGCCGTACCTTCAACGACAAAGGGGTAGGTGAGCGATGCGTCCGAAGCGGGAGCGTGGCCGCGCGAGGAGGATCCGGCAATCTTTCGGGGGCCCCTCCGCGTCACGCGGCTTACCCGTAGGCGCTGCCGCTCAAGCTGTAAGGATGATCGTACAGCCCGTCCTCCGGCACGTTCTCGTACATCGTGTTGGGTATACCGTCGTTGAGAGTCGCGTAAGACATCACGGCAGCGTTCTGGTCCTCCTTCCTCTCGGCCGCCTGAACGTTCTCGGTGTTCTTCACGGGCGTGGCTTTCCGTCTGCAAGAGGAGGAATGTACGCGAGGATCGATGCACGTCGGCCTTCCCGATTTAAGGCTATCGCGGCCGTGGTACCCTCTAGGACCACTGTACTTTATAACGCGATACTTGGGAGTTCGATACGTGGCTATCGTTGAGAAAGGTTTCCCTTTCGGAGGCCGATCGTTCGTATCCACTTACAGCCTGAGGTAAACCAGTCCGAGAATGATCAATATAAGTATTATTACACCCGCTCCGATGCCGACGCTCGTGCCAACACCCTGCGCCTCCGTCACCTCGTTGGCGATGGCTGGAAAAGAATATCGACGGGGATGTTTAAGCCGCGCGCCTTCTTCGTTCCCTCACCGCGCTGGCTCGATCCTCGATCGTTCACGATCGCACTCACGTTCGCATTTGGGCTCCTCCCCGCTCCAGGATCCGGTATCCAGGCATTTTCTCAAGAATGGCCCGTTCCTCTCGTACTGCGGCAAGCAGTGGTACTCGGCAGTACCGCCGTATATGGTCGATCCGTTCACCACGATCACCCTACCGTTCTCGATGGATCCCGGGTGCTTGCAGTCGACGGCTGCGACACGGTGTTAATTCCCTTTGAAACTCGACGTCGACGCGCGAAGGACGCGCCAACCTCGCGAAGGTCGGGCGGAGCGCGGGAAGGCTCCGAGGAGGTGGGATACTTACAGAAGCAGGCCGGCATACTCCCGCTCCAGGATCCGTTTTGCAAGCAAATTCTGGTTTCGTTTCCATCCATGTAGTATCCGCGAGGACAACTGTAATGCGCCACACCGCCGACGCTGTGGGTCGAGACTTGGGTCGAGACGACCTCCGTCTTTTGCGGATCCGCGCACATTATTTCTACGACATCGGGTATTTGCACGGGTATTTGTACGGGTATTTGCACGGGTATTTGCACGGGTTTGGCCAACTTTGACCAGCGTAGACTCGCATCGATCGAGAAGCTACGCGGATGGCTTACCTCGACAGGTGGGCGTCTCGCTGCTCCACGTAGCATTTTCGAGGCACAGCCGCCTGGCAAAACCGTCCAGCTCGAAGTTACCGTCGCATTCGTAAAGAGCCGCCGCGCCGTAATACGTCGCGTTCGACGTCAAGGTGTATCGTCCGTGCTGAATGGGCTCGGGCTTACCGCAATCGACGACTGAAAAAGAGGCGCGAACCTGAGAGAGTACTCCTCGTGGCCGTGCCTCGCTCGCGGGGGAAAGACTTGGCTCGGTTCCTTACAAACGCACTGCGGCACCTCGCCGCTCCACTTTCCGTTATCCTCGCACGTGGATAATGGTTCGCCCACCACTTTGTAGCCCCTTTCGCATCTGTACTTTGCCAGAGCGCCGATCTTGTACGAAGTTGCGCCCGTGTTGGAATTCTCGAGGGTGCCCGTGCGAATCAGCGTTCTGCCGTACATCCGATCGTTCCCGGTCACGGAGAGTATGCCGTGTTCCGCCAGGACGGGCTCCGAGCATCGGATTTCTGGGCCGAAGGCGTCCTCGCGATTAGCCTCCGAGAGCCTCTGCCAGCGAGAGGGCCAGGACGTAACGAAACGGGGCACCTACCTTCGCACTTTGGCGTGGCGTCGCTCCACTGGCCATTGTCCAGGCAGTAGCGACGCGAAACCCCGTTGAGTCGGTAGTTCTTGGCGCAGCCGTAGGTTATTTCGCTTCCGAGATGGCTCGTTTCGTTCACGTATTCCACGGCGCCGTTCAGAACCGGAAGTACTTTGCCGCAGTCGACGTCTGCGAGAAATCATCGTATCGGCCGTTGCCGCTCCCGGAGCCTTCCCCGATTCGATACTCGAATCGGGGCTCGGGGCAGCGCGCGCCAAAGGAGCGAACACGCGGGAGGGAAGGACGAATTCGAGTAAGACTCCTCGGAATTGGCCGATAGGCAGTTGGAGCGAAGCGAAGCGGAGGGTGGTAGGGAGGAGAAACTTACACTCGCAGCTGGGCACCTCGCCGCTCCACTCCCCGTCCTTGCCGCACGTGTGCCTCGCTTCCCCTCGCAGCAGGTGTCCGACCTCGCAGTGGTACTCGATGGCGCTGTGAACGTTCAGATCGTACCCCACGACGTAGCTCTCGGCCGGTACGTCCGGCTGCTCGCAGGTGATCACTGTGACAGAAGGACGAAACTCGTATCGCAGAGCTTCGCGCCCTCGAGCCCCCCCCACCTCCCCCCCCCCACCCCTCTCGCGTCGAACGACTACTCACGCTCGCAGGCGGGCGTATCGTGACTCCACTTGCCCTCTTTGGTACACTCTTGCCTCTCCTCGCCCACCAGCCAGTAGTCCTCTTGGCAGGAGTAGACGGCCACGCTGCCGACCGTGGTCGTGCCGTTGAGGAGAGCGACGGAGCCGAAGCCCACTTGGGCCGGGGCTCCGCAATCCACGAATCGACACTGCGGTGCCTTGCCGGACCACTGCCCGCCGATGTTGCACCTCAGCACCTGCCGATACGATTGCGCGCCTTCAGGATTTTACGCCGCCCCGAATATCGAGCTCGCGCCATTCGCGGCCGTTCGATCGGCTCTCGACCGATTTTCAAATCCGCCGAGGGCCCTGGAAAGTACGGGAGCACCACCTCTCGAGGATGGTACGCGCCAAGAGAGGGCTCTTACGTTATCGCCGAAGAGAACGAAGCCGTTCAGACAGGAGTATGTGGCCGTGGAGCCCGTCCTTCTACCCGTCGCCGCGACCACGCCGCCGTTTATCCGCGGTGGCTCCGGGCACCAGTCGACTGAAAGCCCACCAAAGGAAGGTTTTATCCGAGGCAACCGAGGCGGTATAGCCGGAGGCCGGCCCGACTCGGCGGTTATTTGGAGAAATTACGCACACAAACACCGAGGCTGATGACCGCTCCACGCACCACCGTCGCCGCATCTGCGCCTGGTGTCGCCCACCAAGGTGTGGTTCTCCTTGCAGGCGTAACTCGCCATCGCCCCGTACGTCGTTCTACGCTCCGCGAGCGTTATCGTGCCGCTCTCGAGCTCCGGCAAGGGGCCACAGTCCACGACTGAAAGCACGGGTTAGGAACGTGGTTCGACGCTTCGGCTCTTTTCTCTTTTCTCTCTTCTTTTTTCCCTTTTTTCCCCTTTTTCCCCTTTTTCCCCTTCGAATCGTCGTTAACGAGGGAGCGCTCGCGACTTACATTTGCAGGTGGGGGCGGTGCCGCTCCAAAAGCCGGTACTCTCGCACCTCCTGGATTTCGAGCCGATCAGCATGTATCCTGCTGGACAGGCGTAGTCTATCGTCGAGCCCACGTCCCTCCGCGTTCCGACGACCGTCGTATTTTCCGCCTTGTCGGGGCTACCGCAGGACGAGGGTTCTGCAAGGTAAAATGCGTTGACGAGTCGCGTTGCCGCGCCTGGCGATGCGCCGTGTACTTCGAAGGACGCTCACTGCTCTGGCATATCCAGTGCAAGTAGTCTAGATTGCAGCCAACGTCGTTCCAAAGCCATCCACGCCCACCGTCCAGCACCACGCAATTCTGTTCGCCGTTGTAGTTGTTGGGTTGATCCTTCCCCCAGGAGGGCTTCTGGACGATTTCGCCTAAGACCGGTCGAACAACGATTACGCTCGAGATTGCGGGCGCATCGGCGGTACGAGACTTCGCGGGGAGGAATGGACGTTACGCGTCCGATCCACGCGTACGCGCTTCCGCCATTCTCCCAGCCTAGTCTCGCTCCTATCCTCGGAACTTCTCTCCTTTCTCGCCCATTCGCCGTTTCGTCGTTTCTTTGCGTCGCGAGAGAATCGGTGAAAAATAGAGCTCCGAGAAAAGTTCGGCGAGCGGCAGCCGTCGGGGCGTAAGATTGCTAAACGACTCGGGAAGGAGGAGGCCGATGAGGGTTCGACCTCGCGATCTCTCGATAATCACCGCCTCGTGCCGCTTCGAGCCAGCCGACGTCGCCGGTTAATTCCAGTCTGCCGACCCGATTCTCACCGGCGTTTCCGACGATTGATCGTGAGAAGGAAAGAATTCCGTATCGGGAAGCCGGCGGAAACGCGCCGGGAGAGAACGGAGTTGCGTCATTACCGTTGACCCATCGCCAGGTTCGGACGGTGATCAGCGGTTCCTTTTCGGCGCCTATCCACACCAGTTGCGTCTTCAGCCTCTCCTTGCGCCGATCCAGATTGTTCAGAATGAAGGTCGAGGAGATGCCCTGGAACGTGTCGGGCGAAGGATGACGCGATTGTCGGGAAGAATGCCCGGACGGGAGAGAATCGGGAGGAAGGATGGCGCACCTTGAAGTCGTGGACGAGATCGCCCGTCCGAGCCCGACAGTAGTCCCTGGCTTCCTGGAAGGAGCCGCCCTTCTTCACCACGAATTCGTAACACGTGGAATTGAAGGAGGCCAGGTCCGCCTCGGCGGACGTGCCAACGCGCGCGCATCGCTCCGTGGAAAATTCTGGAAAAGGTCGGAGGGCGCGTTAGTTCGGAGAGAGACCTTTCGTCCCGCGCGGCCCGGACGTACCGTCGGTGGCGAATACCTCCACCTCGCAGAGGTTCAGGCTTCCCTCGACGCCGACCAGCTGGAGGAAGACGTACTGGCCGACCAGCGCTCTGGCGCAGGCGAACGTCTTTGTTATGCCCTCCTCTGAAAGTACAGTTCGGTTCCCTCATCCCCTTTGGCGACGATCGCCGAGGAGGCGTCCGAGCGGAAATACTCACCGATGGTACCGGGAAACCAGGCGCACAGAGGATTCCGTTGCAACTCGGCACTGCTATTGCCGACGCGTATCTCTATGTCTCGCAGGGGCTGGTGGCCTGAGGGGAGAGGAGGGCCGAAGGGTTTCGTGAAATCCGGATCGATCGGTCGAGCGAGAGAGGACGACTTACCGCAACATCCTCTCGTGGTCACTCGGACGACCTTCACCGAGTAGGACTTGAGAAGATCGACCATCCACCAAGGGCTGGGTTCGCTTTGCGTCTCCGTACATCTTTTCCCATCGTGCTCCGTGCTCAGGTCGCCGTCGTTCCCGTGACTAGAACTCCCGCCGCGTACGGTCGTCGACTGATTCGTCGGTTTTTGAAAAGCAACGTTCGTACCTGGCGCGATGTCGGATGGAGGGAAAGATTTAGCGTCCACGCTTCTCGGAAAGGAGATCTCTCTCGAGCGAGTGTGCTCTGAGAGGGCCTCCACCCGACTACCTCGACGGAATAGTCTTGAACCCTCGATACCTCGATAAACCTAAATATCTCGATACGTTCTTTCCACTTGCCTCGAGATTCTCTCTATCGTGCATCCAAATTGCTCGCGAGTTCGTGCATCGAAGCTAGGATCTGCCTGGCCATCGAGGCTGAACGTTAGTCGTCGATGTACCAGATTCCATTCTACCTTTGATTCGCGAGGCTACCGGTGATTACACTTTTTTTTTCCCTCCTTCTCGTCGATAATGCGCGAAACGTTTGAGCATTCGAAACCGTGGGACGAATATTCGGTATCCTTCGATTCGTGAAAAGCTTCTTCGGGCTTTTACGGTGTTTCAAATTGCATCGCAAGGTTTACGTTGGACGTCCTTGGTTTGGTTGCCGCGAGATATATCGTTTTATCGTTATCGCGTAGCGATTTCGAAGACGTTCTTCTCGAAAGCTTTGCGAAAGGCGCCCGTTCGTTTTGTGTAAGGCCGTAGGTAAATTCTACTTTCGGTAACGCTAATGGATACGCGTCGGAGCATTTCCGTCGCTCCTTCTAGAAATGCGATTTTCGTTCGTTAACTTCGAGGACGTTTTGGTCCCATAAGAAGGAAACCGCAACTTTCCTAGGCGACCCGGGAGAAAGCTGGAGGTTGTTGTCTCGCGCACCGGCATTCTGCTCAAATACGTTGCGCGTGCAATTACGAGCATTTTTTTTCGAAATCTCGAACGTATCGAAGGCGCGATACCGAAGTGGACCCGCCCAGAGGTACGTGATTACTTACCGCAAAATGGAAAATCTCCCTGCCACTTGCCTTGTCCATTACAAGTCAGGCTGGTGCTACTGGAAATGCAGGATTTTTGATAAGCGTTGCAAAAGAAAGACCGGGCACGAGTAACGACGATGTCGATTCACGAGCGGTGCGAGCGATGGACCATTTCCAGTTTTATACGTCATTGGTAGCGTACGGTTAGGGTCCGTGTCAATCGTAACGCTCGTCGTATTGCGTGCAAAGAGAGTGCGTTTAGGTATCGAAAAAAACCGTGGTTGCTAGTTTTGGAGAGATCCTGCCGTTTTCATTAGACGCGCCTTATCCAGAAATCGGTTTGAACGACATCGCAGCGATAAGGTGAACCGACGTAAAGGATTAAATCTGTTTTGAAGAAAAAGTTTTACCCGAAAAGTTCATAGCCGACGTCGCAGGTGTATTGCGCTACGGTGCCAATCGCCAGGGATTCATCGGTCAGTGACACTTTGGCGTTCATCGGTACGGCTGGATGGCCGCACTTTAATCCTGCGATTAGGAGAATCACGAAGTTTAGCTGTGGCAACGGAAAATTGCTTTCGCGGTAAAAATATCCAATCGTATCCGCAGTCCTCTATTACGAGGAGATCGGCGCACGGCAGCGCGGAAAACTTGCGAATGAAAAGGCCTGAAACCGAGACTCGGGGATACGCGAGTAACGCAAATGAGAGGGCACATTTACAATGGCGTTGATCGGTAGTCTCTACCGGAGTGTGCTTTACCAATAATGAAAGTCTGGGAAATAATTCATTAATTTTCATGCCGCGCCTCGCACTCGGGTAACCGTCTCGTCTCTGGGTGAAAGTCGACGTTATTTTAGTATTCGAAACAAATTCTCAAGACAGGCCTACTTTTGGCGCAACGTATGGAATCGCGCTGCGCGCGAACAAGTTCACCTCTAGAGAGACGCGTATCGACGCGCCATGAACGTGCGATCGCACCGTGGATCGTCGGTGGTGTATCGTTAATCGAGCGTTCCACGCGGAATGCCGCCTCGCGTAGCATCGGCGGCAAATCGAGGCTCGAACGTTCCCATCGCAAACCCTCGAGAGACCTTCGCGAGGGGCGAAGATCGTCGAAGGATTTTTGCACGAGAAGGGCCCTATCGCGATGGTCGGTATGTTGGTCGATCGGTAGGTGACCGGGTCATGGGCCCGCGGTCCTTCCAAGCCGAAGTAACGGTACCTCGCCAAATTACGTCAACCGCGTGCGACGTCCGCGTATCGCGATACGAGTTTGATCCCCTTTCGCTATTTTGCGCGAGGCGAATCACGGTTTGTCGGTCAAAGTCGCGCTTTCCGTCCTTTAATCGCGACAAGAAGTAAACCGGCGTACCGAATAGCCGGCGATACATCTTCGCCGCAAGTAATGCGCCGCGATGCGCCGAGCATAATTCGCGATATCGGTAAGCCTTCCGCGTGTTTCCCAATAACGTCGGTACGAGCGCGTACGAATCGAAGTCGAAAGGAAAGCTAACGCGCTCTCGCCGTGGCTTTATTCTCGTAGCTTCTATAGAACGTACTTCCAGCACGGCTACGTCGTGCACGCATGTAAAAGTGACCGGCGAGGAAGTTAAAGCGTGGGCGTGTCTATGGGTGTTAGGTCTCCGAGAGTCGCGGAGTTGAGGTGTCGACGAAGCTTCTTCGATTCCAGTCGCGAAGGAAGTTGGACGCGGACGGAGCATAGGAGGCCCGTCGATATTCGGGGAGGCCCGAGGCATGTCGATACGGGCACAAAAAAATCCTCTTCGAGCAATCCCGCCGCGATGGGTTTCTTGGAAAGCGAAGGAAAATCAATCGAGGAGCAATATCTCGGTGGAACGTTGCGCGAGGATTTGGGGGTGACGTAAGGCGAGGCGATTTCAGCATCGAGTATACCGAGCGATCGCAACGCGAATCAATGACCGTAAATCGCACCGGTGTAACTGGTAGATCGGCGTTTCTGGCATTGCGAGAATATTGCGTCGGCACGTAGGACGCAAAAATGAGTGGGTAAGCGGGTATATCTTCGATCGGCCCGGGCCGCCACTTGGAAATCCGAGTGGCGCGAAACGGAAAAAGTTCGAGGATGGCTGAAAGTAGGATTTCTCCGCATCGCCTTCCTATTTTCCGGGTAGGAAAAAACGGATGAAAGTTTTACTTTCGCAATGGGCTCGTACGGAATGCGCGCTCGGATATAGATTAGTTTTGGCGGGGCTCGCACGCTTCCCGCGAAAGATCTAAATGTTACGACTATCCCAGCCCGTCGTTACACCTTGCTGAACCGTGCAAGATCTCGGCCCGCGCTCCACGCTCCACGTTATCGTGGCTTCCTCCTATGCGGGAAAAGAAAAGCGTTCACCTAGAATTCTCGAGGGCGCTTTTACTTCCCCACCTTGCGAGGAGCGAGAAAAGGAGCGCGAGAGCGAGCTCGGGCAGGGGCAGGGGGTGCGGGAGCGGGAGCGGGAGCGGGCGCGGGAGCGGGCGCGGGAACGTAAATCTCGTAATCGAAGCTAGGAGGATAGAGGAGCGGGTCGATCGGACCGTTTAATACCCTCCGCTCCGGTCGATTCGAGTCGGATCGCGGCCGTGCGAACTCGTCCATCCGTGCAACGCGGAATTGCACCGACGACGCGTGCTCTGGCTGACAAGCGCGTTAAGCACCGTGGAAAGAGAGAGAGAGAGAGAGAGAGAGAGAGAGAGACCGTTTCTGAATAACGGGAAGAGCGAGCAACCGCGCGCCGGCCCCCAACGTCGGAGCTCCGAGCCTCTTCGTTTTTCGTTTCGAGCGAGCCACGCGCTCGATCGGCCCTGTCCACCGAGCTTCGCGCCTCGCCGCCAAACATATGTCTCGATCGGCATCGGAGTTACCCTTTTGCGCCTACCTTGGCGCGCGCACGCTACTTTCGATCGCGCGCTATTCGCCGACGACGAACGTCTCTAGATATTTCTATTAGTCCCGTCCACTTTCCTCCCTCCCCCTCTTCGCGACCGCTCCATTCCAGCGCGGTTCCTTCGAATTTGGACGCGGTTCCGTCGGCACGAGAAGCGGACGTTTGCGCGGCCGATGTTCGCAATTCGCGATCGAATCGGGCCGATACGCGCGATGGACGTTTTTCTCGTCGATCCGTTGCACGGGATGTCGCGAACGCAAGAGTCGCGTCTCTCTCCTGGCGAATCGTCTTTTTATAGAAACCGTTTGAGACCGTTACGTCGCGAAACTAGACTCCGCACTCGGCATTGTCGGTATTTCGAAAGTGCCCGTCGTTCAACGTTTATACACGACCGATCGTCGGGCCGATGCACCTGGGTATATCACAAACAGGGCATCCAGTCGCGCAGAGGATAGGGCAAGGAAATTTTTGGTCGGAAATCGTCCCAAATCGCTATCTTCGATCGATCATCTTCGCGAATCGCCTCTCGATACAGAGCGATCGGCATCGTCGCGAGCGAAGGCGTATCTCGAAATTGGTCCTTCTACGCGTTACAGGAAGGCGAAACGACGAGAACCTGCGGCTTTGTTTATAAGCGGATATACCGGGTGACCTCGAGAGCGGAGAAAATCGGCGAATGCCAGAACGGTGTGGGCGGTACCTGTTTCGCTCGCGTACGGACCTTTCCTCCGTGCCAGGGACGAGTCTGAGGACGGACGGGAATTCTCGGCGACGGAGCTCTCTCAACGGAGAAGCAAGATTTTCCACGTTCGCGGATGCGCGAGAGCTCCTTCGGCACCGGAACCCCCTGGCGCCGTTCCGGCGGGAGTTTGGGCCCGCCGCAGCAGCTCGGCCCTCCTTTCGAACCCTCGACCGTAGCGCGCGAGACGAGAGGCGGGAGGAGCGAGGAGCGAGGAGCGAGGCGGCCTCGAGAGAACGAAGGAAGCCCAAGTTTCTCGCCCAAGGATAACGATTCGATCCTTTCCCAGCCGCGCACGAGCATCGGAGCGCGCGCTCTTGCGAAACTGGGCCGATCGTTGGGCAAAGCTCCGACCGCGGCGATTCGACCGCGGCGAAGTTGTTGGAGCAAGTGGAATATACGTGCCTTGCGCGATCGCCAGGGCGAGTCCCAGGAAGGGTAGGAGCGTCGGGCGCAACATTCTCGGTATCCTTCTGCCGAGCTGGAGGCGCGCCGCGCGATCACGCCGACGTGGATCCACCAAAATCGGGGCCGAACATTCAGTGGGCGCGGGTCGGCCGGCACGGTTCCGTAAGGCGCGCCACGCTTCGGGCCCTCGATCGAGAGCCTTCCTGGCCGAGCGACGTGCGCCCAGCCGGCTTCCTGCGGCCCGACGACTCTCCGGGCCGAGCACTTTAACGCTCCTTCTCGAGCCTTCTCGAACGCTTCAAGGGGCATACGTTGGATTCCTCGGGGCGCCTACCCCGCGTGGCATACCGATCTCGAGTCCGCTCGGCTTCCTGGGATTCGAAAAGCGTGCGGCACTCCGACGCGCTCTTCGCGAGCATGTCATCGACGAAGGCCTTCGAGTCCCTGAGCCCTCCCTCCTTCCCCGGGACGTCCGTCGAAACCGATCCTTGCGATCACCCGAAACCGGCTAAGAGCGGGTCGCGCGGTCCTCTTCGAGCTGCTTCTCGCCTTCTCACTTCCTCCTCACTCGGCGTCGCACTTGGTTAGCGTCGAGCGCGAGACCCCGACACTGTGCATTTCAAATGGCTCGGACGCGAGTAGACGCCGCGGACCCGTTCCCTTCACCGGTCAACCGTCGAGTGCTCGGCTGCCGGGACCTCTCGTATTCCCTCGACATTATGAAAGTACGCCGCGGCCTGGGCCGGGCCACGACAAATCGAGGAGACGGCTGCTCCGGGGGAACCTACTACCTATGCCCCTCGTCCACCGCTCTTCCTCCGCCCCTGCCCCCGTGCCCGCTATCTCCTCGCGTCGGCCCCTCTCGGCCACCCTCGCGACCAACCCTTGCTCCCTTGCTTTTTCCTAAGCCCGATTCGACGCCGAGGCGGCACCGACCTGGAACGACGCTCCATCTTTGCGACGAGAAAGAGGACCGAGAGGGAGAGGGAGAGGGCGATCGGCTCCGTACGATCGTTTCTAGATATCGGAAGAAAATGAGCCAAGACTTTGCGCGCTTGGCGGTGCGGCCGCTTTAACGCCAACAATTTCTAGAAGAAATCGCGGCCGTGTCCTTTCGAACGCTTCGGTCGTTCCTGTGTTAAAGTTATTTGCGCATCTAACGTTCATTAGCTTCGATCGCGAGTTCCTCTATCCGCCTTTGGCGCGCCTTCCGCCCTAACCGTAGAAAGCACCGAATGCTCTTCCGCCTTTTGCGCCTCTTACGCCTTTGCGCCTTTTGCGCCTTTTGCGCCTCTCGCGCCTCTCGCGCCTTTTGCGCCTTTTGCGCCTTTTGCGCCATTCGCGCCATATGCGCCTCGCTCACCGGCGATAGCGCCTCGACGTGGCTTTGACCATCCCTTTGGCGCAACCTTCCAAGGGCCGAAGCTGCGTCGAAATGGGCAAAGGCTCTCTCGTGCGATTCGACCTTGGCCATCGATCGCGAGAGACGAGAGCGAGCGGGACGCGTGGCATCCTCGTAGACGACCGACCGTGAATCTTCGAGGAGGACGAAACTGGCCCGCCGTCCTCTCGATCGGGCTCGCGCGCCGCCTTTACCATCGCTCTCGACTCGCTCTAGGCCGCGCGCGCGCCATCGGCGCAGCCCGAGCCGACTGCGCCCCTTTGATTCGGCTCGAAAGGAAAAAAGGGAAAAAAAGGGCAAAAAAGGGAAAAGGGGGGAAAAGGGGGGAAAAGGATAAAGAGAGAAAGGAAACGACAAGCGCGGCCGCGGTCAGTGACGGCGAGTTCTCGGTCTCTCCGTGACTCCGGCCGGCCTATAAGGTTACTCCGAGTTTACCGTTAGCTCCACCCCCTCTCCGGCTTTTTCGTACGACTCTCTAGCCCCCTCCCCGCCCCGCCCCGCCTTCGGCGTTCGCCTTTCCAGTACGGGCTCCCGTTCTCTCCCGCCGTGTTTCTCCTCTCGCCCTCTCCTTCCTTTTTACCTCGGCGCTACCATTTCTTTTATCCCTCCCTCCCTCCCTCCCTCCCTCCCTCCTTCCTTTCTTCTTCTTTTTTTCTCATTCCCCTTTCCTCCTTCGAGCATCGCTGCCCAACATTACCGCACGCTTAGCGCCCTTTCACCGCGCGACACCTAAGCCTGCCCTCTTCCAGGCGCCTATACATCTCCGAGAAGTGGAAAATGCGCGAGAATAGGTTATAACTTGACGGGTACTTCCACGATGCCCTCCCGCTTACGCACCTGTCCGCGCTGCTCCATCCTTTGCGCAAATTTTTTACGCAATTCCGAAAGTCTGTGACGCGATAGGCGTACACCGCCGTGTAAGCGTTCGCGTCGATATCTGGCCGGATCGTAACGGTGGCCGTGGAAAGAAACCGATAATTATCTCCTTTCCTGCCTTCGAAACTCTGCCGCTCGAATATCGATATCGTTATGCGGCTAAATATTGACTCGTTCGCGGTAAACAAATTTCGACGGCTGGGCAACCTGCGTTTCTGCACCCACGAGAAACGGCGTGGCATACTTTGTCCCTCGATATGACCCTTCACGCGCTATTCGAACGACTCCGCCTCGAGCCCGACTATGCGTAATATGCTAAATATCCATCGTTGCTATACCGGTATTATTTTACGGAACCACTGCTACTCTCGACCATCGCGCTTGGAATGTGGAGGCGGATACTTTCTCATTTTTTCGGAAGGCCTTCGCAGAGTTTGCGGCTTCGCGAGTTGGACAAGCGCAACCATCGTTATATTACCTACGCCATCACCGGGCATGCTACCGTTTTGTAGGCGCCTTAGTACCGATACTCGTTTTTCAATGGTACATTTCGGAGAGCGGAGAAACTTTGTAAAGGTGGAAAGGACGCATATGGGTCCGTGGTACATTTACGTCCGGTTCTCGGCCGATCACGGATACGATCGGCGGAAATGGCGCCATCTGACCGCGAAACTTTGGATCAGGCTTTGTCATGCGCGAACCAAGTAAACTCGTAGGCCGTGCTTATTTCGGTATTTGCACTGCTGCTTTCGTGCGTTCGCGCTAACGAATAACGTTTTATTATGATACCGGTACCTGGCCTGTAACGCCAATACGCGGCTTGCTTTCGCAAACCTGGGTAATCGAATAGCGATCCTCGCAGCCCTACGTGAAAAATGTAAGCGGCCGATCTGTATTGTTATCGATTGCGCGTAGAAATACCGGAGTGATTTTGCATGAGAAAAATTCAGTATCCGCGTAGCAATTGTGTTCTTGCAACTGTATTTTTATATCCGTTATACTCTACGCTCCTTATGTCTTGCCATTGGTTTTTTCTTGCCGGTGGACGGATGGACTACGCTCTTATATTTTTTTGTAGATGTGGTCGGCAAAATATATTTTAATGAGAAATCAAAGTCTGAATAGCGCGTAACGATGGCAGAGGGAGGAACGGAGCAGCTACCGGTCGATAGCCAATCTTCTAAATCTCAGTTGGAGATAAACGAGTGTTTTGGTAATTGGCTGATATACCTGCAGGTTTGTACGTTCAATACCGTGTCTTATCGGAGCGTAGAGCTAAAACTAAATTACATTTTGCTCTACAGGCGCTAAACGGCTTATGCGCGGCTGGCACCAGGTTGTCCCAATCGTTGCAGACGCTTTTGTCCACGCGCAATACCGTAGCTCAGTGTCGGTTGACGGGACAATGTCTCGCCGGATGGGAAGAATTAACGAGGGCTACCCGTGTAGCTAGTAACACCGTAAAAAATCATATCACTACGGCCCTGAGAGATCACGAAACGTGTGAAAATGACGGAGATAAGCACGTACGTCGAAGAATTCTCTTTTCCACGCGAGGCGCCGATGCACGTTTAAATTTAGCGGTAGTTAAATTTAGTTAGTAGTTAAACGTTGGGACTGTTTCGACTTTCTTACAGGATATACTTAGGCATAATTTATTGACCTTCATAAATTTGCAATATCAGTTCTGCATTGCCTGTTGCGAATGCCTAGGTGAGGATTTAAATATTCGTTTATATTTCGCTTTTGTCGTAGATCGGCATACGTCGGTCTGTAGTGTATCGATCATTTTCGTAGGCGGTATGGCGGAATGCTCTTGTTCGCAAAGTGGAAGCGCCGAATGCGACATTGTCGCTCTTCAACAATGTTTCGAACGGCTGCATAGTTCACCGCCACCGGTTTCTTCATCTTCGACGCAACAGTCGGCGCAAAATTGTCGCAGATCGCCACTACCGTATCAACTGTTTCCTCTGCGGGTGATTATTCTCCCGCCTTTCTAATTATGGTCCTAGAATACACTCTTGTTCTAATCGTGAGTCGTGCAAATTCGAAGGTACAGAGGCGATGGTCAGAGACGGCGGCTGCGGAAATATCGGAGGAATCGTCCGAAAATACGATGAGGAGATGGTCCATGCCTTGGGATTGCAGGCGAATAGTGGACTGGCCGTGCCAGGACGTTAGAACCAGGCTAAGAGTGCCACATCCCGACAGAAGTAGATCGACCACACCCGACTCCACTTGGAGAACGCCAGTTATGGCTAGTCAAGACGGTCTGCAAGAAGCTATACAATTACTGTCTTGCAAGCCAGGTAACTGCGACGCGCAAAGGCAAAGGTGACAAGGATAAATACGAGCCTTTGTAAGAGGACGCGAATTGCTTATTAATCACTCTAATTCCCGTCCCTTAACATAATCGAGATTCCCTTTTTGTGAAAAGGGGTATTAACGACGCAAAGAATGTATACGTACACTTGTACACACGTCCAAATGTGTTTCATAGGAGTTCGGCCATCCGCTCAACTTTCGGTTTATGCGAATCAGCATATTCCAGGTGTGACCTTGACCACGTGTAATTTTGAGACAAACTATGATTCGGTGATTTGGTCAGGATCTCGTAGAGTAGGATCTCCGAGATGCTGGCCGCAAGATTCTCATTCCAGTGACCATTCGGATCAGTCCGGTCATCGAGAGAGCGATCAAAGTATGCACAGTGGGGAGCACAGGGATCTAGGTAAACATTCGAAGAGAAGATCGAGAGTGTCTAAAGTATCGATATAACGTTTGAATAATTACAATTAGAACAAAGTGGGACCAGCGGTAGCGGTCATGGGGATAGCAAAGACAGTATTCACTCGCACGGTGATCACAAGGAACTGGAACTCGGTAGGTGCAGGAAAGACGACCTATATTCGGACTTTTATTCCACTCGGTACTTAACTTTTCTGTTACCAGGCACAGTAGATACATTACCATCTCGCAAAAGCAGTTCTTCGACCGATTCCTGCGTCTCAGCCCACAGCCGCTCCGGTTCCGAGAGTACTGGTGGTGGGGTAAATGCACAGTTGCGATTACACATTAGTCCTTATCGTAGTTTAATCGACAGCAGGCTTCTTAGCAGCAGCTTCACCTTTTCGGTTCACGCTTTATATGATACGCGTGTGTGCGCGGGCGCACGCGCGCTCGCGTTCCTACGCGTGTACGCGGTATCGCATTATTCATTCCCAATATTGGTTGGTTTTAGGAGTGCGCGAGGTCTCAGCTATACTCCATGTGGAGCGGCGGTGATTTGCCGTTCATCAAATTGCCGGAAAGCAATGAAATTCAAGACGAACACTCGCCTACATAAAGACACGACGTTTAAAATAGGATTAATAATTTATCGCGCATTTCGAATAAGCCGTATACGAAGATGCGAACTGAATTTCGGATTATTTATTTCGGTATATCGGTCTGCGAACATTGGTCCTTCGCGTTCCAGACGATCGTCGAGTGTTAGGGAAAATTGTAATATTAAGTAAATCGTTGCATTTAAATCCATCGCGCGAAGCTTTGGCGTTCTTGTGCGATAAGGCGATTCGAGACAGCGTTTTGCCTCAAAGATCATGCTCCGCGCGTGGATCGTCAAACGCACGTAATACACCGATGAACCAAGGTGCAGCGGGCAATCGGATTGTGTAGCTACTACACTCATTTTTAAGCTCGGTGCACGTTTAACAAAAAATCT
This sequence comes from Ampulex compressa, assembly GCA_038496175.1. Lineage (NCBI taxonomy): Eukaryota > Metazoa > Arthropoda > Insecta > Hymenoptera > Ampulicidae > Ampulex > Ampulex compressa. Next base: position 53,745 of record JBCFXI010001119.1, read on the forward strand.
TCTCTAGTCTATCAGTTTTTTGGCACGCTCAAGGCCGGTAGGAGTTTTTCCTTGACCATCGAAGAATATTATGGTGCGGCCAGTATCGACTGTTTGTTGCATTTGTATATCAATAAAAGATCAACGGACGTTAGCGACCGTTTCTCTCAACCGTTGCTCATCGTATAATCGATCAGGCACTACGCCATAGAATAGAACCTTTGTCGAAGCATATAAAATCCATGGCGAAACGGGCCCATTTGCCGTATATCGTACACGTTTCAAAAGTATCCTCGATTTCCAAGATACCACGAGTGAAAAGGCGCTGGTAGGCATTTCCCCGTTATCTATGGTACGATCGTCGGAGTGGGATTTTGGAAGGGGCGAAACCAAGAAACTGTGTGCGAGTGGACCAAGCGCAGGTGTTTCCTGTATGTACAATTTTATTTATATGGCACAGAGAAATAATAAAACATTGTACTCGCTCGAGTCGCTTATTCGGACGTGTGACGATTAAAGGACCGATGACTACGATGGTTAGATCGGTGCAGTCACGCGGGAGACTATCGTTCTTGAGAATTACAAGCTCCTATGTTTCGTTCTCTCGTGCTACAAGATTACGTACGGTCGAATACATTTGAGTTGGAGCACTTTTCGAGTAATTTTTGCCGGTCTGCGGTAAGATACTTCGTAAAAACATTTGGAACGAACATTGGACCGCGGGCGTTCTTAACGATTTCCGTTGCCATCTTTTCCTTCTTCCTTTCAACGCAACGCCAATGGTGCGATTATTACGTGGATATGGTAATTCGATCGGGTATGCGCGATCGCGATCAAAATGCCCGAACATCGCGTAACCTCGTAATCGAAGATATAATAAGTATTTCGGGTTGATCGGCGATAGGCCTCGATCCGCGGGATATTTGGGGAGGGCGCCGTTGAACGTTAAAAGCGGAAATAAAGATATCAATCGATTTGGCCCTCGACCAGCTCATCCTCGACTTGTCCGTAATCGTCGTACTGCTCCTTCAGATCGTCCTCTTCCTTGTCCGAAGGGCAGTGGACGCATCTGGACTCGTTGATACCATAATTAATGCACGTATCGCCTATGCACTCGCAGCAACCGTCGTGGAACCATCTGTAGCTGGTAGCGCCCATACTTTGGCAAGACGCTCGACATTTATTCCACGAATTACATTCGGCCATGAACGCGACCGTGCAATTAACCGTCATTACGTTTGGCTTCAATGGAAGTACCTCCTCCTCGGTGGTTTCTGAAAGCCGTGAGCATATATGTAAAGGCGCTCTGCCGGAAAACGAAGCGCGCCTTCTTTCGTTGCAAAGCGATCGGCGGCGTCCCCGGCGATCCTCGAATCGAATCCTCGATCGCCAAGGCCTCGCGAAAAGGATGTCGGATACTCACGCATATGATACTTCATTTCCTTCTCGTACTTGGGCGCGAACAGGGACATATCGAAGTCCACGGGGTAGGTGAAGGTGAGCCAACGCTCGTGGGAGTCCGGTTCGGCCGTCAGTGCTTGAAAGAGTCCCGGGACCGGCTCGCTGAATTCCTCCACGTGGGACTTTTTGCTCAACGGGTTGTCCGTGATATTGGGCTTCGGGCAAAGGTCTGAAATCGTTGGACTCGTTACTCGAAACACCTCCCCAACCGATTACGTCTACGCTCGTTCCTCGACTTTATTCCTCGGTTCCTCGAAGGGGATCCCTTAAATTACATTCCGCGGAATGTTGGCAAGTGCCTACCTACGCACGAGCAGCACTCATCGTAGAGGTAGCTGAGGCACGAGAAGCACTCCTTGCAGCATGTACAGGTGACGAGATCGCACTTGCAACTTTGCGTGAGCATACACTTGCTCACCACGCTGGCACATATCGCTTCGTTGCACGCTTCTGCGTACCTTGCCTCCATCGCGAGAAACAAAATTGCGATGGTACAGACCGCGAATATACTCCCTTTGTGCGCCATTGTGTCCTGGGGAAAATCACAATTTCCTATATGAATCGTCGAAGATTTCATCGGATTACTCGATCGGCCGATGCGGCGTATGAAATTGGATTTGACAACGAATACCCCTTGTATCGTACGAGCTAATCGTACTCCACTATTTGGCCGTGTTAGACTATGTTGTTCGAAGAGAGGGAAACGTCAATGCCATACCACGTGTATTCGATTGCGATGTAGAACGTGGCCGTTTAAATTCTTTGCTAAAAATCCGCGAAAGTTTCGATAAGATGCCTGGCATCGTATCGGAACGATCTCGAATTTCACGAACTTACATCGTTACGTACCATCGATCAAAGACGTGAAAACCACTACGACGACATCCGTTCAGAGAGGGAATACGATGAGGTACTTTCGGTGACTTTACGTTATTGCGGTACGCGAAACCTAATTTGGCCCTGTATCCGGCGATAAGGTAAAGTTATCGAAACTTGGAAGCGCGCAATACCTTGCGTACGAGCAACGGCCGAGCGTTTTCATTTAAACCCGACAATGCGCCTACTCCGGCAAGGCGGTCGATTATAATTCAGCCTGATCTGCAACGGCAATAATTATGATCGTCGGTATTACGCATAATTCCTTACTCGATATAATACGAGCTGTTTGCGGAATTTTATTATCGCGGGCCGATACGTATTTTCATCGGGAAACAAAGCTCGCACAGTCTATTCTGCGGCTGGCGCGGTTATTTTTCGACAGAGTCGTTTGTCCTACGCGATTAACGAGTCTGCCGCACGGGCAAAAGAATATCCGAATGTCCATTACTTTCTTCGATTCGATGCAACGAAATCCGTCGGCGCTACATCTTCTCGCGGCCGATGTCAGCTTTTACAGTTTGGAACGCTCGAAAGATCGGGCAGCATATTTCGTCAACATTTTTTCCCCACGCCTCGTTAATACGTCAAGGTGCGAAGCGCGTGAGTAAGATTCCAACTCTTTTTTTTACAAAACGTGCAAATGTGGTAGGCGTAGAAGGAGGGACGAACGATACGCGAACGATTCGGTATCGATATAATTCCAGTACGTGGATATTGTGAACGGTGTAAAGGGTGTTGTAAAATGTACACGCCAAAACCGTAGATAATACGATAAGGATACGGAAGAAAATCTAAGCGGTTGGCGCTAAAGACGTTGCGTAGGTTTTATCGACGCATTTCACGTTCCAGAATCCGATATAAGCGAACGGAGCGGTGCGCGATACGTGCACGGTATAGAGATACATCGAACGGAGGAGGGTGGCGAAGAAGGGCGACCCGACGATTCGATATTATAGAGGAGACGATTTCTCTAGACTCGAGTCTCTGGAAACGAGTCGAGACGAAAATATCTCTTCACCGAGTCGAGTAGGCGCGCCGGCAACCTCGCCTTCTTTTAGCCCGAACCGATGGAACTTTGTTGAAATTCGATGACAAACTATGCCTTTTCGCGTTTTTGCGAGCCGACGGCGTTCATTCGGCAGCCTCTCGATCGAACGACGCTTTGCCTCGCACTCGCTCTTTCAATCTCGTCCGTTGGTTTACGCCATTTCTTTGGACGACGCGAGTATCGGAGAATGATCTCGGTACGTACCGACGCGGTACCAAGGAGAGAGAAGGGAAAACTACGCGACAAAAACGGAAGGACGGTCACTTTGGTGTTTTAATAATGTTTCGGCGAGAGGGCCGATCCTCCTGACCGATGCGTACGTCGTAAACCGCCGACTCGCCAATCGTCTTGCCCTTCCTTCGATCCTCGAACACCGCGATAGGCCTCGACGGAGTTGACTCCGTCGATCCACGTCTTCCATAAGAATTTTATTTTTCGCGCTATTGTTAGCAACCGCGATGTGCAGCGAATTCTTCGAAAAAGCGATAGCCCCACTTTTTATAGAATCGTAGATTTGCGCGCGCAACGATGCTCCTGCAAGGATCGGCGATGAAATCGCGCAAAAGGCGCTCTCCAAGGTAGACGTGCCGCGGAAAAATGGCGCACATTAATCGGCGACAATGCAGGCCGTTGCCAAGAACAAAGCTCTCTCTCTCTCTTTCTCTCTCTCTCTCTCTCTCTCTCTCTCCTTTTTTTTCTCCAAGGCCGATAAGGTCAGCTTCGATCGAAAGAAAGGGGTCTTCGCGTGTTCGGGAGCGTTTATCGCGTTCCACGAGTTTATATCGCGATAAATCATTCGGCATCTCGCACTAGCCGTTCCGCTTAAAATTCTCCTTCGCGCACATTCCTTCGTCGATCGTTTGGCCGATGCGGCCGTCGAGTTCGATCCTTGGATAAAATCCGGGCGGAGAAAAAACTGGAGTAACGAATCGGCGGAAATAAAGAGTGCGTGGATATTTACCTGTGCGCTCGACGATAGATCCCAAGGGGCAGGTCGAGGATACATCGATACTCTATACGCGAGAAACCGTTTCGAGAGAGCGCAACCGGTTTGCGAAGCGCCCGACACGGAACATCTCTCTTTTTCCGAGACGTATCCTCTTTATCGAAGGACTCGGCCTACCCGCACTTGCACGTCCCGCGAGCTTCTCTTCCGAAAGAACTCTCTCGTATTCGCGCTTTCCTCCGGAAGCAGGAGAGGCCGATGTCATTTGCATCCACGGTAGGAGATCGTACCGATGGTATTTACGCCTTCCCCCCTCGCCCCCTCACTTTATTCCCATACGCTCTGGCCCCTCTCGCCCGGCGGCCTTCGCCGAGGCGCAATACCGTCGTCTTGCGTTGGAAGGAAAGAATCGCGAGCGCGGTATCGCCGATGCAAATCCAACACGAGCGTGTTGTGCCGAGCGTAAACCGACGCGCCTGACGAATCGAATAGTGGTTCTCATTGGACTGAATTAAGGAAGAACGTGGACCGAAAGTAACGGCGAAGCGGAAGGAGGAGGTGGAGGAGGAAAAGGAGGTGTTCAGGACGGCGGTAGTGGTGGTGGCCGTTGCGCTCGGAGTGGCGGCGCCGGCAATGGCGATGCCGATGCCGATGGCGATGGCGATGGCGATGGCGATACCGATGCCGATGCCACTGCCAGCGGTGCTGGCGGTTGCGACGACGGCGGCCGCGGCAGGAGCGCGGATACTGTCGTTGCCGCCGCTGGTGCTGTTGCTACCGCTGCTAGCGGTACTCGCGGTGATACGGAAAAACCGTCCAGAAGCCCGCGCGCAGATATCCGCGGGACTCGCGGGCCGGGGAGGAGGGCGAGGAGGGAAGGGCTCCGCCGAGGTCTGCCAGAATCTCGGCTACCGACGGTACGAGACTGGTTTCGAATTTTTTCCACTTTTTTTGTCTTACCTATCCCCGTGAGTCCACCACGCCCCCCCCGCCCCCCCCCCCCCCCCCCCCCCCCCCCCCACGCCATCCTCTACCCCTCTCACCCCTCTCACCCCCACTCCACGCCTTTCCACCTTTTCTCGTCCATTATTAAGGCACGGTTACGACCAGTGAAGTAACCGGCGTGCCGAGGCAAATCGAGGGCCGACCGTGGAGCGTCCACCTCGTACCTTCGTCCTTTGCGAGTGTACGGCGCCGTGCATCGATACGGCGGAAAGTTTTGGCAGGAAAGCATTTTGAGGATGAGTCGTCTTTGGGTCGGTTCGGTTTTACGCTCGATAGCCTCTTCTAGCGTCTTCTCGTCGATCGAGAGAATCGGCCAGGGAATGCGTTCCCGAAGTGCGGCGAACGTGATCGGAAATGTGCGACTGGCTCTGATCCTTTATCGCCGAGTACTCGATTCGTTTCTTCGGAAGTCGATGGCATGCTCGATCTTACCAAGATTATTTTATATACGTTGGAGCGAATGGTCTCCGCTACCTGTTTGCGTGCGCCCACGAAATTACGTCGCCCGCTCATCGATTTTGATCCGCTTCCGTAAAGACCGATCGTGTCGCGGTACTTTTCTATGCTCATCTTTTCGTCGTACTTCCTTATAACCGAACGGTATTCGGAAAGGTGATGCGTAAAACGATGAGATAGAAATTAAATAAAGAAGTAGGTGTTGAGCGTGCAAGAGAGGAAATCGCATGTCGGTCGTAGTTCTGAGTCTTCCGAGAGGAAAGTAATTATCGGTCGTGCAAACCGAAGGAAGGACTCGTACTGGTACGCGCGTACGTATCGCCCGTTTGCGAACGAATATAGGAGATACGAGTCCGCCGTACAACCTCTCATTTGCCTCCTACTGCAATCAAAGGCATTTAAGCTTGGCTTTCGAGCGTTTAAGCATTTAGCTGCTTCCGCCACGTCTTGCTCTCTAACGAAGTTTTTTCTTCCCGATGTAAACGTGGATTCTCCTCGAGTATTTTGAAATCGACGTTCCAGTAAGACGCGCAACCCGTACCCTCGTATTTCATCTCGGATGTCGGGGAGAGAATTTTTTAGAATTCACAGATACAGGATCGTAGCTATACGGATAGCTGCGAGGAAGTTGAAAAAAGTACGTTCTGTGAAAATTTGACCGCATTTTCTTCGAATACGTTGTGGATGCAACACGGTTCCCGTATAAATCGACTTGGTAAACGTATAAACGTGCAACAAAAAGTTACGGAAAAAGATCGAGGAGTTTTAAGAGGTTGATCGTTTAAAGAGGCGAGTGGGATACTCGTTTGACTAAAAGGTAAAGGGGAGTTACTCTCTCTTTCTTTCTTTATATATATATATGAATTTTGTACACAACCGATAATAGGGCGCGGAGGCGTCGTTTCATAGACGTCTATAAGTTGCTCGGCCGTCTTTCTAAAGCTAAAAGGGACGAAACTGTGCAGACGAGAGAAGGGAAAAGCGACGATGAAGAGAAAAAGAGTGCATCAGGTATACGAAGATCGTTAGCACGAAGAAAAATTAGCCGTTTGTCGGGTGCCTGTCTCCCCTCAAGATGGGTCAATCAGATACGGAGACATTCGTTGGGTCGAACATCGTGAGAAGGTAACGGGCCTACGAAGGCCCGTAGACACAGGTATACCGTCCTAATGACAAGCCGAGGAATCCAAATCTCGTAGGGATTCCAAACGAGGTTGGTTCGAACCATTACGCCTCGCGGACATCCGCACGCTCCTGCCTAATTCGGTAAGAGATCGCACATAGCGATCTGTACTTCCCGATCGAAACGAATCGGTGGGCAGATACGCAAACAAGTTTCTACGATCGAAAGATATTGCGACGTGCGATAGACCGCCGGAAACCTTTTCATCCGGTGGATTCCACGAAAATATAGCCAACAGGTTTCGTTAAGACACCGCGTATACGTATATTCCTCTTCCAGTGGATGTCTGATTTTTATTCATCTTTGAGTAAACAATTTTTTTTTCGATCCTTTTGCACTTTTTGTCCGTCCCTCGCTCATATTTTTGCGTTTATTCCAGAAAGCTTATTTCCAGATTATGTTTTCGTCGGTGCATTCGAACGTTATATCGCTGTGTATGTGTGCGCGTGTACAGCATGCGTTACGATTGGCATTGTGTTTGATGTAAATTATTTATAGATGATTTATCGTATTGCGTCCACTGCATCTCAATAGGAGGGAGCCATTAAATTTGCCCCATTGGCTTCAAGAAAATCTACTATATTTCGACACTGTTCAAAATTGTACCAAATCGCCTGAATCGATATCGGAAACTTAATCGAAAGTATTTCGATGTTCAGGATGGTTTACGTACCGAAAGAGGAACCATCGGTTTTAAAGCGAGTCGCTCCTTTTACTAAGAAAACCCGGTATATCAGCGCGTAGATTGATGTGGCCGGTGCCATCTAACGGGCGCCTGAGTACCTTCTTTCTAAGTGCATCGCTCAATGGCGAATCTATAAAATAACACGATATGGCGGAGTACTATCAGTGCCAATTGACCGTGCGATGGAAGCACGCGTTTCGTTTCGTTTGATTTAAGTGACCTCCGATCACTGGAAGGCAGAGGTGACGATCGGTGTTGGCACTTACATAGCGGTGACTGCTCAGGTGTGTATGATTATTATTTTTTGCATCATTAGTGGTACCCAACGACGAAAGCTTCGCATTTGATCGTAATTAATCCCATTTTTGACCCTACACGATAAACTGAGAAAAATATCTAACTAGGAAGTAGAAACTGCACCATATGTCACGTATTGGCGCCGTGGCATCGGCATAAACCTAGAAAGTGTTGAACAAATATCGTAGCGATCTACGACAATCCTATTTCACGATATTTTGAAATAACACGTCCTTCGGCATCGTTGATCTTAGCGTAATGTTAAACCTGCAAATCGCAGGATTCTTCTATTGAAGATTATATTGAAATTTAATACTTTTCTTTACACGTCATGCCATGCCGAAATGATACAATATGTTTTTATTGAAAATATCAAGAAAGATCGTTATTAATTTGTTCGATAAAAATATTTTAAAGAGCACGATAAATGCAACCAAGATGTTATATTGATTTAGCGCATATCGATGCTGACTTAGAAATGAAGCGTGTTTCGATCCATATTGTTAAATGCCATATTAAATACCTCGTGTCATTTCTATGGAACACATATCTCTGAGCCCATGCCCTTCTTTTTAATAATAATAATTTCCCGTTAAGCTATTTTGCCAATATCCAATCGTGTATCATTAGGATCCGATGATGCATCCCCGAGTATCGACTTTATTAATTGCTGAAAAATTAGTCTATAGTTGGAAAACGATTAAAATCGTTTCGATGTAATATTTTCAGTCGCTATCTTATGGTTATGAAAGAACGTTTATGCGATTTGCACTTGGCTATGCTCGCACAATGCTTTACTGTTGCATCGGCAACTGTATATCCGTTAATATACTTGGCTACGATGCGTTTATGAAGTATTTAAAGAAAATTGGTGCTTCGTGTTTTTAGAAATACGTGTATCAAAGTGGGGAATTGCTCCAAAGATAAGCTTATCGATTGGAATAATCGATCGGTCATTGCCGTTACGCTTGTTAGATAATAGACTTGCCTGATTTTACCATAGAAGAATGCGATACTTGATGCCGTTAGTCCTGATAGCTTTGGGCTGTCGTTTAACTTATCAATTACCCGTCAGTCCAAACAAAAAGGTTGAGAAACCCGAGGATAAGGAGAACGAAGTCGAAGATAAGGAAGAAGCGGTAATGAATATAATGCGCGTAAAGCTATCGTAGCGTTAATTGTTTCCGCTAATACGACACTCTTCTTCCTCTCAAGGGAAATGTTTTAGAATATCATCGTTACTTGAAGGAGGTGATCCAAGTTTTGGAAAGCGACAATGATTTTCGGGACAAATTGGATAATGCGGATGAAGCAGACATACGAGTGCGTAAGCTTTATGATCTGCCCGTAGAAGCTAGAGAAATCTTTTATTTTTTTTTAATCCTCTTCCCATTTTTTCCATCATCAGTCAGGTAAAATAGCCGATGAGTTGCATTTTGTGAATCATAATGTAAGAACGGCGTTGGACGAGCTCAAGAGGGATGAGTTAGAAAGGTTACGGCATCTTGTTACGAAGGAAAATCAATTCCGCGAAGGACTTGACTTTGATCATTTGAAGATAGCAGAGCATGTAGATCATACCAATGCTCATAGTTTTGAAGCAAACGACTTGAAGAAATTAATTATCAAGGTACGGTATGGATTTTAACGTACCCAGATTTGCATTGCTTATAAGTTGTTATACATCATAGACCACAAAAGATTTGGCAGAAGCAGATAAAAAGAGACGAGAAATGTTCAAAAAGTATGAAATGCAAAGAAAATATGAAGAACAACAGAAGCTACAAGGTATTTTATCAATAGAAGGTATAATTTATTTGGACGATACATCAAAATAAAAAATATTTCGTTAACTATTTTAATCTTTTGAGGAATGAACGATCTTGAGAGAAAAAAATACGAAGATGAATTAACATTGATGAAAGAGAAGCATAAGAAACACGAACCTGTGAGTAGGAAATACCGGAATCTAATTGGCAATTTTATAATCATAATTATTGTTAATAAATGAGTCTGCGTTTAGTTGCATCATCCTGGTAGTAAGCAACAATTGGAAGAAGTTTGGGAAAAGCAGGATCACATGGAGGATCAAGATTTTAATCCCAAGACGTTCTTTCACCTTCATGGTAACACAAAGCTTAGCAGATATTACTTTATTTTTACGTAGAAATTTACCAATATCAGTTTACTCGATTACCTCAGTCACATTTTGACCACGATAGATCTCGATGGTAACGGATTCTGGGATCAAGACGAAGTTAAAATACTGTTCCTGAAGGAGTTGGACAAACTTTATCAGCAAGAGGCGTCGCAGAATGAACTTTTGAAGCGACACGAGGAAATGGAAAGAATGAGAGAGCATGTTTTTGCAGAGGCCGATGAAAACAAGGATGGGCTTATTAGGTCGGCATCTGTCTTTGCGTTGTGCTTTCTTTATCTTGCCTTTTAATAACACGCACGTTCCCTTTATAGCTACGAAGAATTTTTGCAGCAAACCAAAAGACCAGATTTCCAAAACGACGAAGGATGGGAAGGTCTAGACGAACAGCAAATTTTTTCTCCACAAGAGTACGAAGCTTTTGAGCGAAGAAAACAAGAGGAAATCCAAAAAATGATTTCGAAAGGAATGGTGGGTCCTCTTCCGACGAATAAATTTTGATTTAAACAATCGTAGACGTAGATACATTTAACTCTGTTTTGTATTTTCATGGCGTACACACTTATATTTAGAATTTCCTTTACGCTTCATCTTATTTCATAGCATATGCAAGTTATAATGGAAATAGCGTGACGTACAGGATTCTTACGCTATTATTTTTTCAGCATGCACCATTCTTACAGATGTCTAATCATCGCTCTACACTATGTCAACGCGTTATTATTTTTAAATAGCGTCGTAGTCATTTTTTTTTTTTTTTTTATAGAAGTATCGTAAAGATAAACGTAGTCGTTGTGTTTGATAAAGTTTTACGAGTAACGATTTTTATGTTTGGTCTTCATATCCTTGCATCTTTTAGGAGGCATGTAATACATAATACTTAATTTTTGTTACTTTGCTGTGCATAATGATTAGAGTGTTTAACATTAATTAGCTTGTGCACTTTTTGTTGCCGTTATTAGCCATCGCATCCTGCAGACGGTGTAGCTGAACATCACGGCGAGGTGAGCGCACGTATAATTGTATCACAATTCACGCAAGATATCGTAGATTATATATAATAGCAATTGCGATAGCAAATGTTACGCACGTACCAGCTAAAATCCTATATTTTATCCATAGTGGCAATCATGATGCATATCTCTTCACTTTTAACACACGCTGTATTCACTTGGAAACATCAGACGACATTGATGCACTATACGGGAAAAGATATAATTATTTTCTTATACTCATTGTGTAGTTTCCGCCGCAATATGCCCACGCTCCGAGTCCTCAAGGTGTAAATCCCGCGCACGATTATGTGCCGCACGCAGAGGCAAGAATCGTGGATCCAAATTCGTTGCATCAAGCCCAATTGCAAAGCCAGCACAATCAGCAACCGCATACGCTGCACGAAGTACATCTGCAGCAACAATATCCGGGACAGGTATCGCATAACCTTCAAGGACAACCCATAAACGATCAAGTACATCCACAGCAGGTTCTACAACAGTATCAACAGCAGCAGTCGTCGCATCAGCAACAGCAGCAGCAGCAGCAACAGCAGCATCAAGAACAGGTAAACAATGTGCAAAATCAAGGGCAGATACCTGTGCAGCAGCAGCACTTCCAAACGGACCATGTTCAGCAACGAATGCAAGAGCAGAATATTTTGAATCCAAATGTACAGAACGTTGTACCGAATCAACAGAATATTCACGGCCAGCCAGCGCAACAGAGCCAACAGAATTATCAATCCGCGAAGGTGCCCATTCAGCGGCAAGAGGTCCATGGAAATAGTATACAAGGTGTCGAGAAACATTAGTGTTTTGGACAGACGTAGAAAAGTTCCAGCAGGGTCGACGATGGCACGTTTAACGAACTTCAGTTCCGGTGACCGTGGGCGGAGCGTTTCTGCGCAACAGCGATCACGTTCGTCGAAGAAAGGGCCGGCGAAACTTTGAGATTTTCCATTTCGATCCGTTATGCCGTTACATCGAGCACAAACAATGTATCGCGAATTTTGATCTACAGTATTCGAAACATAATCTACCTATTTATATGCCGATGAGTGTAAATAAAATTTGTTTTGTCGAAAAGATTGGATCCATAGAGGGGGAGATTGTACTTACCAATGAGGCATAGGAGGCACCAATCGGAGAGTAATCCCGATATAGATGTATGGCAAAGAGGATAAATGAATCGATGCAATGAAAGAGAACGCGTTTAATTTCTTATGTTTATTTGTTATTGCATACTGTTTATGTTAGTATATTACTTAGGTATACGTGCCAAATAGCAACTTAAATGTATGATTGCTGATCTGTTTGTTTGATCCGTCAAGCGCGGATGGGTAGGTAGGTAAGTGGATAGGTAGATAGGTAAGTATATATATGTCCTCCTTCCCGGCAGATGTGTGTGTGTGTGTGTGTGTGTGTGTGTTGCGTGTATGCGTATATGTATGCGGGTACGCGTAGGGTAAATAGGGCTGGGTAGGTAACTGTATAGATAGACGGGTACGTGGATGGGCATGTGGGTGGGTCGGTAAATAGGTAATGTACGCTTACTTCACTATATACGGGGTGTATTTATAAGTATAGCAATATGTCGGTAGAACGTCGTCTTACAAGCTAATCGGTAATAAATAAAAGAGGAATCAATAATGGGCGATAGCGTTGCTCTGTATCCGTGAGCGAATAAATTATATCCGGAGTCTCGGTACGGAGCCTCGGAGAAGAAAGGGAGAAATCATTCGACGACGCGTCACGGATACATACCGAAGATCCCCCACAGGGTATTCACAAATATACGCACGAGCATGAGTCTCATTAACCGAACTATGTATCGAGGGGCAATACTCTCTTGGACGAAAATGAAAGCGTTAACTATAAACTATCGATCGATCGCAAGGAATCATCGCTGACATCGTCGAACCAACGCGATTACGCTCAACGCGAATCCGCGAGATCCGGCTTAGCCCGAAAGGAGACGATAAAGGCGCTTTCCTATTGGAAACGTTCGCGTATCGCGCAGGAATAACAGAAGATAATAGAAGGACATTGCGGCTTGCAAGGCTTGAACGGAGGAGGAATATCGGTCGGGGATTTTCCCCGTGGGGAATGGGTCAGAAGCAAGCGACGGTCCAATCCAAAGGTTGTAAGTTTACTATTAATTTCTAGGGACAGCGATGCGCTGGCACTAATCGGCGGCCGAGCGCTACGAGTCCGCGTCCGCGATCGCTTTGGGAAATTATATTCGGCTGGATAATTCTCCATTGGGAGGGAAAGGTAAGGAATTGACACGGATCGATCGTAAACTAAGGCAAAGGATCTCCGCTGCCGGTGAAATAAATATTACATTAACCAGGATAGGCTTTACGATACAACGTTGAACTTTCTCTATTTACAATAAACGCAATGGTGTACGCTCTCGCCTAGTAATCGGGTGATTTTCCTGCGCTCGGGCTCGATGGCTGCGCGCTTCCGCGTCTACGCGTTTCTCCATATGTCCGGTGTGGTTCCGGCCGCGGAATGTTCGTTGGCGCGTGCCATTATTAATCCTTTCGCTACGGCGCGCGTGTCCGACTCTTCTCGAGGCTCGAAGCTTCGGTCTGCGAGAGGGGACGAAAGGTGGCTCTTCCGAGCCCCCTTGCGGCAGCCCAACTCTGCCGGCAAACCTAACGACATTACCTAACGTCCTTAGCCCTCTTTTCTCTCCCTCCCTCCCACTCTCTTCCTCTCCCTCCCTTTTCCCTTCGCCCGCGCCCGCGGAGCTCCACGGCATGGCCGATTCGGTCCTCCAGCTGTCGCGCTGTCGAGAACAAAGCCGAAAGCTTCGCGCGCTTTCTCGCGGCACATCCTTTGCGGAAGTCGCGCGAAGAAGGGAAGATGTAGGGCGTGGACGAGTCCTCTACCTGGATCGTCCTCGACTTTTAGGAGCCTACGAACCTTGTACGCTCTTTGCGCGCGACCGCCCACTCTCTCATCGGGAGCCTGTACGTATCGGCCATGGGCGCCATGTGCGCGTACGTGCGTGCATGGATATGGATACGCGGCACGCGTATACGCACGTACGCACACGCGCGCGTTAGTGCATACGTGGGCACGCGCCTCTCGTAGCGAAAGGGTTAACTGGGGGTGCTTCGAAAAACGTGCGATCCTACCGGTTGCCTAGTATCTTCCTGCAAATTAGGACACCATCTAGTTATTCGTACACGCTCACTGCTGAGAAATGGTAAAACGCAAAACGCTTAACCCTCCGTAGCTTTATTCTCACCGTCTTCGGAATTCTATAGTGAAACCTTTACGCTTTGTATCCTGTCAACTAGGGGTGTAAGTCGCGTGTACGCCGTTACGCTAAACTCCTCATCGCTTTACTCTTACAATTTCTCGGAATCTGTCCTGTTTCTTTTTCTGCATGGCCATTATACGAGGTTAACTTGAAGCTAAGGCAAATGCAAAGGAAAGTTTCGGCGTGCGTGAAAGGTTACTTTCGTTCGCGAAGATTTTGACGGTGCCGTAATAAGAATGTCTCGTATACGCGCGTTGCATTTCCAAGCTTGGCCGTCGACGAGGCGCCGAATGGCGCGATCGCCGCGCGCCGATGTCTCGCTGCTCCATCAAAAATCCCATTGCAAAGGGTCGCGCGCGTACGGACGAATGATCGGCGGTCAAGGTGGCGATTGCGGGAAATGCGTAATTAACTCTCGAGGGTACGCTCGATATTTTCAGCAAACGATGGAACATAGCCAGCGGGTGGGTCGACGAGTAAAGTCGCCTAGGATCTCTACGATGATACTAGCTGTCACGCACGTCCGTCCTTTTGATGCCTCGATAAAAATTCTACGAGCTACTTTGTCTTCGACTCTAAAAGTCCTTACGTTTCTCTAACGTAATCCTCGCCGTCAATTTCCTTCCTTTTTCCCTCGACGACGCCTCAAAACAAGGTTGTATTTTTCTTTAAAATAAACGTACTCAGCAGTAATCCTATAGCGTCAATATATCAATTTTATGTATATATGTATATATATATATATATATATATATATAATTTTTTTCTCATATATATATATATTTACTTTGTGTCCTATATCAATAATAGCGTATTAGATGCTTTTTGTTCACTTACACCATAAGTATGCAATATAGGTATCTTTCTCTTCTGTTCACAGATATATCAAAATGTGAAATCAAAAGTTTTTGGAAATATCCGTTCTTCTCATAAATGTCCCTGCCATGCCCTTCCATTTAACGGTCCGCCTCTTTCTTCAATGTTCGCAAAACGAAAAACGACATTACGAGAATATGCCATTCAGGGTATTACCGGCGTGGGTTGATCCAAAAAAGAAATTTTGTCTGGTTGCTTGTAACTTCGAACATTCATTCAGCACGCATACGAAAAATTCGTAGATACATTGCGTAATCAACACAAAACACCTCATCTCGATTATGCTCCGTTGTGTTTCCCCTTCCTTCTTCGTGAGAAGAAGTCAGCGGCTTGGTTTTTAAATCAGAACGCTGCCCTTTTTTTTTCTTTTTTCTTTTTTCTTCTTTCTCTCTCTCTCCCTCCCTCTCTCTCTCTCTCTCTCTCTCTCTCTCTCTCTCTCTCTCCTTGGTTCTATCCTCGACTGTCTTTGTGCTTTGATCCGCGTACCGATCCTACTTAAATATGCCCCGGTTGAAATTGCAAATAAAACGCGAGAGTATCGCTGTAGAATAATAATGCCGTATTTACGCAACGTTCCCACAAATATCTTTTTTTCTCCACAAACAATTCATTCGGTGACGCGAAATTTCGAATGACTTTTTTTCATTTACAAGTGGTCGCGGTCTACGGGACACTTAAAATTTTTCTTTGGAAGGCACTTACTACTTCTTTTTATACAATATTAATTTTAACTTTTTTCTCACATTCTCGCCTTTTCGCGTGCTCCATCCTTCTCTCTCGCGCATTCCCTGCCCGGCTTCATCGACTCGCCAATCCCTCCCTTCGGCCGGTTCGCGCCTCTCGGGACGTTGATTTTTCTCTCGAAAGTGCGTTTGGCTCTCACCTCCGGTTTCATTCATTAAACCCATCCCGCCGCCCGCCCCGTCTCGTCGATCGCACCGGGCCTAAATCGCAATACAACGTCCCCCCCCCCCTCCACCCTCCGCCCTCCGCCCTCCGCCCTCCGCCCTACGCCCTACGCCCTCCTCTCTCTGTCTCGGCCTGTTTCTACTCTAATCCCCATTAACCTGATTCTTCCGGTAAAAGAAATGCGATCGATCGGTATAGAGTGTATTCCGATTGTGAAAGTCTCCGTCTACCTCATATTTTAGCAGTGTCGTTTTCGCACAAAAGACGCTCGTATCAAGAATAACGTGTCTTAATATTTCGAATGTTGTTACACGCTCATATCGTCGGTAGTCGGTTCGCAGAATCGATTCCATTTACGCGCCCCCTGTACTCTCGGTCAAATCTCTGTAGGGTAGTGGCTTGCTTTGAGAATCACCTATTTCCCGAAAATTGTCTAAACGACGTACGATACGACGGATGGCTTGTACGCTCTCTTCTCGGAGCAAAAGCGAAAAGCAATGGTCTTTTCCCTTCACAGAAGGCCACTTCGAATTTTTTTGTTTACTTTTTATACCTACAAAGAGTCACTCGAACCAGCGTGCCGACGTTAAAAGATCCTTCGTCGTTTGGTTGGCTACGAATCCGATGCGAAGGCTAGAGATGGAAGGGGCGCGGCGCCGGGCTCGAAAGACGCAGCGCGATCCTTTCGACTACCTCGGCAGCCCGGCTCGCCTTCGTAGCATCCTTACGGGATAAGCCGCGGTGCGTGGAGTTTAAGGACGATGGTTCGGGGCAAAAGAAGAAAGACGAGAAGAAGTGGCAAGCGGCGCTCCGTCGCTCCTCGGTTGCTCCGTAAAATTTGACAAGGTACTTTGATTAGACTCTTCGGCACGCATCGTTCTTCGATTGTCGAGGATCGAGGGTCCCTTCGCGAAATCACGCGCGATGTGTAAAATTTTGAAAAATAGCACGATCTTTCGAAAAAAGCACCCATTCATTAGTCACGCTCACACGCGTCTCTTTCTATCCGCTCCTCGCACTCATACGCGCACAGATGCAGACATCTCGCACTCGTATAGTTACTCTCGTTTCCAAATTCACCGAATATCACGGTCGTGTCGCCGTTATTCTTCGTTTCCTAATCCCTAAACCTTATAATTTTTATACTTGGCATACCCCAAATATGGCAGGAAGGCAATCATTACATTTAATAAAGTACAGTATAATCGTTTCGTCTCAAAGTGTTCGCCGCAACTTATCTCTCGATCTAGATTTTTGTTCTCCTTACCGTTCAGCTCGCTCTCGAGCCGTGAGTCGCGCGAGGCTTCGCGCACCTCTCCTTCCTCCTGGCGGCCCTTCCGCTCGGTGCGCGCGGCCCGCCGAGCCTCGGGCGGCCGAGGATCCGGCCGCGGCGTTCTTGACGCTCTTCGCCTTCTTCGCGCCGGCATCGCCGCGAGGAGGGCCGGGCGGAAGGGCGGCCGGCCGCGTCGAAGGCTCCTCTCGGCGCGACGGACCGCGCTCGAGGCCGAGCCTCCTCCCCTCCGGAGGACGGTGCGCGATCGCCCGCCAATTATCGTATGCATACTCGTGACGTTGGCCGTGAGAGATTACGATGCGCGCCTACGCATCGATCCTCAACCTCTCGATGGCTCGTATCCTTGTAACGTGTTTCGCGCGGCGCTCCTCTCCTGCCTCTCCTCCGGAGCCGCGTGAGCGCGCGCGCGCGCGCTGCGTGTAGGTGTGTGCGTGTGTCCGAATCGGCGCCTCCGCGCTTCCGACTGTACATGTATATAGGCGCGCGAGGCGCGGGAAAGATACTATCTATGGTAACCGCCGGGGAAAACGGCGGTTTGGCGCTAAGGAGATAATCGTCGCGGCGTGCTGCGCCAACGTTTACCGCCGAGGCAGGCCGGCCGCCTTCCAGGTTATCTCGGTCGGTTTCGATCGAGACGGGGATCCTGCGCCCTCGTCCCTTCGCTCCTCCCTCGGCTCGTCCCTTCTCGCTCGTCCCTTCTCGCTCGGCCTGTCTCGCGTCGCGACTCGCCGACGAGACGCGCGAGGAGCTCGGTCGTCGTGGGCTCGCCTCCGAGGCGACGGCCGGGCCGACCTCTCGAGCATCCAGCCCGTCTCGTCCTCCCGCTCCGCTTCCTTTTTTGATTATGAGCCTCTCTCGTACAGGATTGCCGCAGCGGCGTATTCCGGCGGTTGGGGAGCTTGGCCGCGGCTGGCACGCGCGGATACGTACCTCGGCAGAATCGCGGCTGTCCGCGCACGGCTAGCCCGTGCACGCGCTCACTCACCTACCGATCATCAGCGGGGAAGAGCCGTCCGGCAGGCGGAACCGCCGATCCGCCGCGCGATCCCTCGCGAGCCTCCGGCCGGCGCCGATCTCGGGGAGGGACGCGCCGACCAAGGGGCAGACGGCCTGCCCTCTCTCATCCTCCTCTCACGCTCCTCCCCAGCCTCCTCTCGCGCTCCTCCCTCCTCGCTCCCGCCAAGATCGGGCGTCCTGCGGGAAGACCGCCGGCCGAGAGGCTCGCGCGGCTCCAGGCGGAGGATCGCGCCCCCCTCGAGGGAGCTGGCGGACCTGCCGGCGGCCAGAGCGCGCCAACAGGGCTGACCACCACCCTCTCCCTCCCCCTCCCCCTCCCTCACCCTCACCCTCCCCCTCTCCCCCTCCCTCTCCCTCTCCGTCTCCCTCTCGTCCAGCCCCCGACCACCAGCCCTCGGCCCACTCGGGACTCCGTGCCGCTTACTATTCGCAGCGAGAGTCCGTCAGGGGCTCCAGCTTGACGGGAATCTTGTCCTTGTCCTTGAGCCCGTGAGGGCTCTTGACGAGGTCGGCGATGTCCTCCTGAAAGAGGTTCTCCGGGCGCGGACTGACGAAGCTCCGCGCCGGTTTGTAGGTCATGCCGCTGACGCCGATGCCGACCTCGACGCTGCTCGGTATGTGGCCGGGATCCATCAGGGGGCCCAGCGGGCTCGCCAGGGGGCTCTCCATGGGGCTCTCGGGCGGCCCGCCGGAGCCCGGACTGGCCAGTCCCAAGTTTAACGGCGAATTTCCGTTGTTGTTGCCGCCGCCGCCGCCGCCGGCACCGCTGCCGCCGCCGCCCCCGCCGTTCCCGCCGTTCCCGCCGATACCGCTCCCTATGTTGTTATTGTTGCTATTGTTGTTGTGGTGATGCTGACTGGCCTGCATCGCCGCCTGCAGGTTCGTCGATAGGCTCGTCGAGAGGCTCGTCGAGAGATTCGTCGCCATCATGTCGTGCTGCTGCGAGTGCGCCGCCGCTACCATGCTGCACATCTGATGACGCAGTCCTGAGGACAAAAAGGGCCGATGGGCCTGGTCAATTCGCGATCGGGCCCCCCCCCCTCCCCCTTCTCTTTTTCCCTCTCTTTTTCCCCTTTCCGAGGCAGGTCCCTCGGAAGGAAACGAGGCGCGCTCGGCGGCTTCGCGCGGAGTCGCGGGACGGGATCGGGGGTTCGCGGTCGATGCCTACCTTGGGCGACTGCCGCAACCGCGGCCGCGGCTGCAGCGCCGGGACTGACCGCTCCTTCCGGACCGTTGCAGGCCGCGTAATTGGCCAGACTCGGATACATGGAGGTCGGCTCCTCCTTGACGATGTGGGGCGAGTGTCCGTCGCGAAAGACGACGGCGCGGATCACCCCGCGAATGTGCTCGTCGGGCCACACGCCGAGCAGGATCCTCTGCGGTCGTCCTCTCCCCTTCGGACGGAGATCTACGCGCCGAACGGGAAGAAAAAGATGTTTCTCTCAAGACAAAGCCGGAGGAGGTTTCGCGTTGCAACGTCTTGCCGTTACTCGTCGCTCTTGGCGGCATTCCGCGCTTCGGTAAAGGGGGGGGGGGAGGCCGGCCGCGAGGCGGGACGGGGGCGGGGGAGTGGCGCGAGAGACGAGAGACGAGAGACGAAGCGGCTCGTTCGTGGCGCTCGAGCCCTCGTGGCCGCTCGGAGAGCTCCGATCCCGAGGGCCCGAGGGATGATCCGCCGCTTCTCGCCCGGTGCTCCCCCGTTCGTGTCTCCCCGCCGAAAGATACCTCCCTCGCGATCGAGGAACGGAAGCGTCGCGAGAATATACTGAAAATGGCAACTAACACTCACCGGCCCCGCCGTCGGCGCTAGGACCCAGCATGTTGTGCACTCGGTTCGCGTACAGGACGAACGTTGGATATGGGATGTCGTATTTCCTGGAAGAAGGACGAACCAGTATTTAGAGACGCGCGGCTCCGCCTTATTTTACCAAAATACCTCTCGAGGCAGCCTAATATTACGCGCTACGCCCGATAGCTTTCCGATACGCCTTCACCTTTAAACGACATTTTTCTAGGCGGATAGCGTTTGACCGAATCCTCGTCGAGCAAATAGCCTTTACTTTCCAATGCCGGGTTCCGGCTTATTTGGACACGCTCGTACAGACGGTTTTTCCTGTGTTATTTTTGTCGATTCTTCGATCTCTCATCGCTCCTTCGACGATCTTGATCGTCGTTCCTCTTACGTTACGTTCGATCGAACGATTTGTCGCGCGATATTTCTACGCGCATCGTCTATCTAAAGAATTTCGGAAAGCGGAGTAGCGGGCTAAATGTTTTCTCTCCAACGACGATTCTGTCGACTATCGTGTGCCTGTGCGAATGGCGTTTGAGCGTAAACGCGAGGCGTATCGGAAAGCCGTTCACCGGTTCCACTGCGATTGCATAGGGAAGAGCAATTTCCTACGAGTAATTATTTTTGATTATATATATATATA
>JBCFXI010001120.1:0-74608 GCA_038496175.1 Ampulex compressa
ATATATATAAACACATAAACACATACACCAAGCGACAGCGCTCACGAATTAATTTGTAACCTTTTATAAATAAATTGGCATATCGATCTTATCAATCGAGATACAAAAGAAAGAGAGAGAGAGCGAGAGCGAGAGAGAGAGAGAGAGAGAGAGAGAGAGAGTGCGCGAGAGAGAGAGAGAGAGAGAGAGAGAGCAAGAGCGAGAGAGCGAGAGCGAGTGCGAAAGAGAGAGTAAGAGAGACCTTCCCTCCGGATTAAAACAAAGAAAAAAAACCCAAACACGGAAAGAAGGACAATTAAGGAAAGACGCGTAAAATTATTATTCTCACTTCTTCATCGATGAACGCTCTGCTGGTTTGGAGCTGTAGTCATATCGTTAGTGTATAAGTCTGTATGTGACGATGTTAATTATTGTAATATAAAGGAACAAGAAAAAAGAAACCAAACCATTATTACTACGTAGGGGCATCTCAAAGGAAACTATCGAAGGTATTTAAAGCGAGAAATAAAAAAGGGAGGGAGAGGAGCAAAAAGGGAGTAATACTGTTTGTCCGGTGTTACTGGGCGTGCTTCAAGGTGGATTTTTTATAAGCCGAGAATCTGTTTCCGACCCTCTTCAGTGAATATTCTCGCAATTGGGACTTAAGCGTCCCCGTTTGTGTTTTCGTTCAATCCGGACCTCTTTTACTTAAGACGGAGATTGAAAGGCCGGCGAGAGGTAGGCGGAGAGAAAGAAAGCGAGGGAGAAATAGGAAGTGCGATGGCGAAAGACAGGGAGAACGCGATGAGCAAAAGAGAAAAGGGGCAGGGGTGAGCGAGGAGTGAAAAAGGGGTGCAAGTGTGGGAGGGAGCGAGAGAGAGGGGGTGAAAGTGCGCGCGTGCTTGCGAGAGAGAGAAAGAGAAAAAGAGAGAGAGAGAGAGAGAGTGCGAGTGAGCGAGTACGCGAGAGAAAGGGAGGGATGAAGTGCGAGAGTGACAGGGAGAGAGAAAGAGAGACAGGCATGGTGAGAAAGGGAGTGAGCGCGCGAGAGAACAAGAAAAAAAAACCGAAGAAGCAATCGCACCTTGATCGAATTTAAACCTATAATTTCCTCTCACACCTCTGCGCAGTGTTTTGGGCCCTTCCGTCCAATACGCGATGTACCACTGTCATTATTTATTTAATTTTTGCAATCTACGTACAATAAAATTGTTATTGCTGAAACGATAAGTGTAAATGTGTATACTGTACATTGAACCTCCGTTTTAAAACCATTATTAAGGTCTCGCTGGACCAGGATTCCTGCCGTCCTGGCGTGTGTTGTAATTGTATATGTACATATACATGCGTATTTTTTAATATCAGACGGTACTTTACTCGATAATTAGGATCGCTTATTAGAGTATATATATACATACATACATATATATGTATATATATATGTATATACATATACGAAAAAAATGAGAGCGGCATTCCCGACGCCGATGTCTGCGATGAACGATCTCCGAAAGGAATAAAGCACTTTCACGTAGCAACGTGTTTATATTGGCATATCTGTGACTTCCATTCATATCCCGACACATACTTCGAAGAATTCATCTTATTCCGTAAGCTACACCGAAACGCTCTTCCAATTACACCCAAACCTGCTTTTGTGCCATTTGTTTCGTGCAATTTTTTTTTTGTGCAGTATATGAAAATTTCAATCGGATTAATAATCAAATAAATAGGTAGCGGGCTTTTTTTTTAAATTCATTTTTTCGGCACCGACCGCTAAGGTCATTTGGCCTAGGACCTATCGTTTAAGGTGGGTTCCGAATCACCAGAGCCACGGTATACATATCACATGGAAAAACCAGAGGTGATGGGTGGAATTCGAACACGGCTCTGCCGCGTGGCAGTCTGAGCCTCCATCCACCACCCCACCGTAGCTCCCTGAGCAGTAGGTTTGATTGGCTAATTAGCTTGTTCGATGTTTAATATGTATCTCAGCACATGATATGACTAGCGCCTCAGCTGATTACATTGTATGTGTGTTGAACTCTATAAAAGTAAATCACAGAGAGTTGCTGTTATTCGTCTTAGATTTGCGCAAGTGACAAGTCCGCAATCGACGTCCTGCAAAGTGAGTTCACATTTCTAGACCATTAAGATCATTTATTCGTCAGTTATTCAGTAAGGTTTTGAGCTATTTTCTACGTGAGACTTTTTTTTCGCGCTCCCTATTCACCGCGCAAAAAAAATATTTTTTAACGGTGTCGCGAAAATTGTGTCTCATAGCCACTCGTGAAGTTTGTGCGATTCTTTTTTATGCGCTTTCTTTTATGCGGTCCCTATCCACCGCACAAAAACAGGTTTGAGTGTATATCCTTTTTAAAGCTTCCCGAAATGACTTCAAACTCATAAATGTCGACGCACCATGCCCTGAATTATACTTTTCTTACGATACTTGATTTCATGATTAAGTGTAATTTCGGTCTTAGGAAATGCCGAAGAAAATTTGATCAGGTAGGTTGAAGGTTAACCCGAAATTTTAAGATGAGTGCATATCGATAACATTTCATCTCATAGGTAACAGTAAGTTTAATAACAAAATATTAATAAGAAGATTTAACGATTTGTACGCCTTTTAATGATAATGCGAGATTAAAATTGTATTTATCGTCTGTATGCTTTCCAAACTTCTTCGTGGAAATGGCTTGCCGCGGATTATGTAATTATTGAAAGCCTATTTTTAATTTTCTGAACGAAATAATTTGCAGGCAATCCTAATAATTCATAGCTTATCATGTCATATAGAATAAAAATGAGGATTTCTGCATGACTCTACATTAATTTCCACGGCTGATTCAGTGTGCCGAGAAAGCAACCGTCATCATAAATATAGCGCATGATGTCATACTAGATAGAAACTTGCATGTTCGAAGAACAAATTACGGACTTGCTTATGGGCAATTTATAATTTTTCGAATCTGGACTTGAATACACTCCGTTAGACTACAGGACCACAAAAATCGATGTAATTATTAAACGCAGAAATAATCTCGGACAGCGATGACAACGAATATCGTACATCTCTCTTCTGTATATGATTAAAAATTATGATGGTTCATGGTGTATCCTTAGCAGAGAATGTTGATTATTTTTACATTATTTAATCGCGTTCCTGTATCCACCGTCGCGTATGTAAAACAATATTCCTGGACCACTAGATGTCTCCTCTGCTCAGATTTTAGTATCAGCTGATCCGTCTGCGAAAGAGGAATTTACGTTATCGACTTTTACACTCAGTTTTACAATATTCCTATCGAGACTGCTGTATTAACGGATGATTCGATGTGTAACGTTACATTCTTGATATAAAGAAAGCACTTGCAACTTGCTCACAAAAATAGTTTCTAAAAACGTTGTGCCGTAGGTCAAATTTCATTTTTAGCCATTCTACTCTTGCACCTAGGGTATTAAATTGATTCGTAATAAATTAATTAATGCCCATAGTAAATTAGGTTACAATATGTCGACCCGCAGATTTGCATATTTGATGCACTCTACTTCAATGTAAATATAATTATCGCTATCATTCGCTAGTATCCATTGGTTCATTAAAGGGTTTTATTATCGTCGAAAATAACCCGATGCACTGTGTGTGCGTAGGGAAATTTGTACATTTGGTACCCTGCTAGGAAGGTATAACGTTAACCAATTTCATGGCTTCGCTTTGAACTATTATTTTACGATAAAGGAGTGCCTATTATGAAGGTTAATCGGTTTCCTATCAGCTCCAAATAAACTCCAATCTTCCACGTTACATTGAACAGTAACGGAATATTTGAATACATGCAAAGTGAGTAATAGCGAAACATCCCTTGGGACTCGATATTCCAATTAGATGGGGATATTGCAATATATCGTAGTAGTGTTGCTTCGGTAGGAATACCTTGAAAATGATAATCGCCATATCGGCATTCTGCAGGGAAGAAAATGTATAATAATATGTAAACTAAACGAAACTGTTGTCATTAAAAGGAAGATGCTTTGAGTTTTACGACAGAGAGAATATCATGTTTTATCTATTGGTTAATAATTTTATTTAGCTTATTGTCCCTGTTTATAGTTTAATCAATTCGCAGTATATGATAAAATCTGTACATTATTAGCAACATGTTCAAACTGTGTTAAACGACGAAATCAGGTAAGGATCGTCTATTTCAAAGTACCGACAAATATTGCTGGCAGTTATAGAGTAGTTAATAACCACGTCTTTAAATTGTCAATATTGAAATTCAATATAATCCGAAAGAAAAGACTTTTTCATACGTATTGTTTATCGCGAACGGTTGTTCACTAATGACGTAGCGAGAGGAATGAAAATAAAAAAATGAAAATTAATAACATAAAAATAACCTGGTATAAAAAAGTGTCGGCAGCAGAAAGAGCATTAGGGGATCATGAAGGTAAGAGGATGCAATATAAAAACGAGGTTGTCGGATAACAGAAGAAGTTAACGTATTTTATGGCAACAATTTTGCAGCAATTTATTAAGCGCCGTGAAGAGCGCTCTTTGTCAGAGAACGTGAACTTCGATGTATCGATAATAAAATACGCGAGAAAAAATGTAATCGTTTTTCGAAAACGCCTGTTCAAAAATAACAGAAAAAACGACGTTTTCCACTCGAGTGGGTGCTGTACATTTAAGACAGTTCTCTCGGAAATATCAAACCAAGAATTTTAAAATGCATTATCTTCTCTCGTTATACGCCTCCGTCGTTGTCATACTTTTTACTCTCTTCTTTACAATTTCACTTCTCTTCCACTCGGTAACATCCCTTTCTTTTAATATTCAATCTTGTTATTCACTTTTCTTTCCTTTCCCCTCTGTCACTGACACCAAATTTTCCTCCACTGCATTCAAAGTCATTTAACTTGAACAGTCAAAGGAAACCGTCTTCAAAGCGGGATATGCACTTCGAAAATAGAAACACCTTTATCTGTATCCAACTGATCCGAATACAGGCTCATTATTTCCGTTTAACTTTCGATACTAATTGTTAAAATCATTTATCATAGAATTAACTCTTATAGAGACAGATTCTAAATTATCAAAACAGCAGTATAAATATCTCAATGAAAAATACTTACGTGACAATGATTTGAAATGAAACACCGATCCTCTATCTGGAAATTCGAGTATCTATCCACTGCAATATCGTAACCATAAGCTGATTTTTGAAGCGAATTTTGTAGTCGCATTGAGGCGACTTTCAAAACAATGCGTCCTCTAACGTCTAATACATTTGCAAGCGGCTACCAATAATTCTCTATTTCATTCAGTCGACCGTGCATTTTGCGGGCTTTGTTGGATCCACTTTGCTCCGACATATTCCTCCATTTTCCGGCATGCAGGTATGCGGACGGTTAGGCGCATGCATAGAGATCTAATTGTTCCGAATGGACAAGTGAATTCCGCTCGAACTAAGATACAAATAGCCAGTATTCTGCTCAAAGCACGTTGCGAGATTTGTCAAAAGCTGGTATGCAATGTTGCCAACGTCGGAGGAGCGTGTTTTCTGGTAACTACGAACGAACGTCGGATCATGCTCGAACGAGTCCGCCAGGAACAATGGAGAAAAGCTGGACTATCGCGAAATCGTTCGACCATTCCAACGAGCGTAATGCTCTTTGAGAGTCTAATGACTTTGCACTGTATTTCTCTTCGTCGAGCATTCTTCCAGCTTCTCTCGTACTTTTCTACTACGGACCAATGAGACTTCTACCCTCGAGTATTTTACATGTTTAAAAGTCCACTGACTGTAGCAAGTGCCTCTTTTTTTTATCCTAAATGTGAGACATAGTCTGCGGTTGATAAACGATGGTAGAAAATTAAAGAGAATTGAAGGATTTGAAGAAAAGTACCCCCGATCTGTATTACCCGGAGCTAAATACTATTTTTGCAATGTCCTCTCGTTTTTCCTTGGCTGGACAACTGAATAATTATTATAATTGTTTGGTTCCAATGTGGCCATCTATATTTAGGCTTACAATCTTTTATCGAATAATACAAATATTGGCAAAGAAGTAGAAAATGTATGTCAAAATGTAGTTGACAAAACGCGATACTGCAGCTGCAAAATAAAAAATGGTTAAATACCGGTAGGATTGCGGCAAGATATCTAAACGATCGTACCGACTGAGTGTACGTACGAGCTTCTAGGCTACGTCGACAAACTTCCTTGAGAGCATAGATAGACGCTCGTAGCAGGAATTCAAACAAAAACTCCGAAAGACCGAATACGATGCCATTAGTCGTGAATTATGCTACCATGGTCTGGGCACTCGACGGAGTTCATTATAGCCTTCCGATATGGAGAAAGTTTGGCGCTTAGCGAGTCAGTCGGAACGTACCGTACCGCGTGCCGCGAATGCAAGGAATTGTTCTCATCATAGAGATTACACCGAGGTAACGGATGACGCTTCATCAAATCCACCACTTTCAAGAACAGTCGATGCTTATACTCTAGACCTTCATCACGAAATTCTTTAATTTTGACTTTGTCCGTTTGATTTTCAGTATCAGATACTGGTGTCATTTGATCTAGAAACATGGGCTCAAGTCAAATAATGAATGATGAATGAATCTTGAAGACCGAGATTTTATCTAGAACACTGTTTTAGTTACCAAATGTGACCTACCACACTGAATCTATCATTCTGACCAAAGCTGAGATCTGAAAAGCCCAATCAGAGTGATAGGTGGAAGGTGAATGGTGGATTTAAATAAAAAGGTATTAAACACGATATCTTTTGTGTTTCATAAAACCATCGAGGTGCTGCAATGATCCGAATCCATATTTTACTCAGATTAAAAGTATATATTATTTTCCGTTAAACACTCTGCAGTGAAAACTACGATTACTGTACCTCCACGGACTATGCGGATAGCAGAACGATATAAGTACAATATAATATAACTTAGGAATTAAAAATGATTTAGTCCTGAAATTATTCTTCAGACATTTCTTTGCGAATAAATTCAATATCACGGACCGTTCGGATAACGAACCAAACACTTGTCAATTTTGGTATTCGGTTACTGATTCAGCAAGACGTTATCTCGAAGACATGGAGGTCCACAACCCTGATTTCTTTGGACGAAAAGGCGCTATATTAATCAATTCATACAGTCGCACGCGCGATGATAGATGATTGATCTCCGATCGAGATCGTTCGGTACTGCGTAAAGCAATATATTTTTATGACGATAGAATCTCCGAACCATGTTGCGGACACGTTTCACCTCAGTCTTATAAGAAAGGAATCCATCTTAATGGTATACCTTCCGTGGGATATCGCTTTACCCATGACATAACCACCCCATCGGTGTCGTTATTATCCTCCATCCATCTTACTCCCTCCTCCTTCTTCTTTCATGCGCTCTTTACATTAGTACGACGTCTAAAGGACCACCGCTGTATTATGGATCGGAGGTATTAGACTGCCTATGGAAAATCGCACCTTCGGTCCTGCTGCTGGTCAATGCAGATGTAAAAAAGAATAGAGCTTTTAAAGAAAAAAGAGAGGGTACAAAACGGTAGATTATACCTTCGAGACGAGGAGAATTAATCTCCGAAAGTTATCGAGGAAATTCAATGACGATCGATCAACGTTTGTCGGGAGTGCTTAAGGAACGAGACATTGTGCGGATAAATCTTAGGAACAGTATTTTCCTGGACGAATTTCCGCATTGCTCTCTCGGTTATTAAAATCGTACTGGATCACGGACTTATATACAGGGTGTTTAAAAAAAATCACCATTTCATATCTATATAGTAAATAGAGTACACCGTATTGAGCGAAAAAGCCTTTATAAATATACATTGAAAAGACTCGGTAATAAATCAGTCATCGCGATACAAGGATTTATCGCTCGATGCAAGTCTTCCACGTATCGTACAAATATCGAATGCTACTTTTTAAACGCCCTGTACAGCCACGTCTGCTCCTTACATTCCGTTTCCACTGGAAGTAATTCTGGCACAAACTACGTTTTTGATTTACGGCAGACGCTTGTCCACGTTCGTTTTCCTACGGTCGTAATCCGCTCCCTGGCAATCAGTTCAACTAGCCCTTCCGTACGGAACCAGCATTATGCCCTTAGGTCGGTAATAGGATTTCCAGCAAGTAGATACTCTAAGGATTAGAATCAAATCCCAGAACAGACCGCTCAGATTGGCACAGTGCGAGGCTTAAGATCCATAATGCCGGCGGGATTGTTGGAGATCATAAGCAATGCGAAGTCAATTGAAATCGCAACAAAATTAATGGTCACACTGAGCCTTGACCGACGCGTGGATCGATTTTGCCGACGACGCAGCGCGGTAGCTTGAGTCCAACGCCTTAGCTGCCAAACATTTAGGTCTCGACGGACTCGTCGATTGCGGCTTGACGCGTATTGGATATAATCGGACGACAGTCTCGTTTACCTTATTTGTATGAACATCGAGTTATCGACGATCTCGTGTGAAACGTTACTACGTGCGATAAATGATACTGAAGTATTCTGTATATAACGTATTATTTCTTACTATTCTGGATATTGTTTTATCAGGTTATTTGACGTATCCGACTGGATAACCCAAGGTGGTTGACAAAAATAAGTAAAATTAGAAATAAAGTAATTCAAATTAAATATGGTTGTCATAGAACTATAAGAAAGGTCAAGAACACGGCTGAGGTATTTTCAGGTAAAAGGATCACAGTTTCTTCTTACCATTCCCCTCCCTTTATCGTTACAAAAGTATCCGTGCAACCGGTAACTTTATCGAAATAAATCATTTTCATGATCCGGTATACGATTTTAGTTTCGTAACAATGGTCCACTCCTTCTTCGCGATCCTCGAATAGTGCGAGGACGTTTACAACAACGCAATCGTGACTTCTACGTGGCCTCTCGTGATTTTCGCAGCGAGTTATCCTAAGTTCCACGGTAGTTAAGGTGAATTTAAAAGCGCAGAAACCCTTTTGTGCGGTCAACCCAAATCGCATTATCCAATTCGGGCCGAGCATCGACTCGAAAGTTCAAATTAATTCCAATAAGTTTTCACGGGGCGAATACCGTTGGCGAAGTAGGAGGAGTACCGAGGAATCTATTGTGGGGAAAATAATGGAAGGCCAACAAATGCGAGACGTCGTGTAATGCCGGCTGCGCGACGTAACACAATCGCCGGAGAATATTCCAATGACATAATTAAAACTTGTCAGGAGTCATGACTGCGCCGCGACTGCGGCACTCTCCTTGGGGAACAATTTAAAACTGATTTCTCGCTGCGATATCAGAAAGTTAGGTGAAATCGTGTTAAGTGGTTTTAATTACTTAGAAAACTTGGACAGTTCCCGGAAGTTTCCACGTCGCTCAACGACGGAGTGGATGCGCCGGGGAGCGCCACCGGAGGTATGCCGCCGACCCCGCCTTTCGCTATCCTTATGTTCTTATCCTCAGACCAGCCAATTACCCTCCTATCTAATCGAACGAGGCCTTCCGACAATCGAAGAAACTTTATTAATACTTCGAGCTTCCTTGACACGCCTTAAACGATGCATACCCCTTCGCTTTGCTGAATTTTAGAGAGGAAAGGAGGTCCGAAAGGATGAAGGAAAGTCGACGACTATTTGGAGCGACTGTTTTCAGTGGATGTAAGTTTATAGTTTTCTCTTATCAATCGAGGTTTTAAAGGATTGAAATGTACATTTTTTGGGTTGCAATAAGGCGTGATGAAGTTTACTTAATGATTATAAGATGTTATGTTATGAGAGATGTATTGATGTTCCAGGCTCTTCTATGCATTTTTATGGATGCGTCATTTTTCGTTTATCGAGTTTCCGTTTAAGAATATTTTATTTCGATTTTAGTTTTAAAAATAGAGTACGTCGTTTTCATCTAAAAAAAATAGTAGGATTCTTTTTCGATTCGCATTTTGACAATGCATTTTGGTTACGTAAGTATCTTTTTCGGCTTTATTGCTTCGTGATGCCACGAAGAACACGATCCGTGAGTATTCTTTTTCTCGAATTCGCTGTCAGCTTGATTTGGCATGGACAGGGCTGTTTTGGAGGATTTGCGATTCAATCCAATTTGAAACTCGAAACGCAAAACTATTATTACTTATCCCGAACATTCCATTTCTGGTGTCAACTTACGATCAACGTCAGTCAGCTTTAACACCTAACGATTAAAGTTAATTCTGAGCGATGGGATCGAAACTTTTCGTGTTGTACGAAAGAAAAATTGGCGGCAGCTGGAATCCGAAGTCTAGTCTTTTACCACGTATATTTGTCCTCATTAATTCACGAACTTCATATTTCTTCATATTTCACATTTCTTATAAACTTCATATTATGTTTTAAAACCAAGTACTTTGCGATTTGTATCTCGTTCGCCACACCGTTGTCTTATCAACTTTCCTGATTATCCATTTTAATTACACTGAAGTAAGTATACACGGTGTACCTGCGATTATTTACCTTAATTATACTTAAATAGTATGCGTAACATCGACACCTCGTGTTAAAAATCCATTTTGGGTAATTTCGTGGTACAAGCTTTTTGCTTCGAGTTGCTACCAGTCTTCCGTTCGGTAAAGGATCGGGAGATAACGTAGCTCGTGACGCATAAACGACCAACAGCAAATTCATAACAACGACGCTTGGGGCCCCGAGCTCTTTTTACGCCGAATGACGAGTAAATAATCGTGAAACTGGCAACGAGTGCCGAATTGCTGGTTTAATTCCGACTGTTGTTCGTTGGAGATACAGCCACGATGATGGATGCGGATGCCCGCGGCGAAGTGTTTCTAACTCGATGTTCCGCATACAACGTATACAGAGCCAGCGCAACGAAAGTCCAACAACGAGGTTCGTGGTGCGCAGAAAAATTTATACCTACGAATTATTCATTCCTAATGCGACTTCGGATTAGTTCTCCACTAGTACGCGCTCGCGGCTAAATTGGGAACCATCGTACTGCTATCGTGTTTCTGCTCTGTTTTATGAAGCTACGATTCTCACGAGCATCGCTTACTCGTTCGTTCTTCTCGGTTTTTGGTATGATGCATAGCGAAATGAGACGCAGCGAGGATGGAAGAAGTGTGTTATGAAGATGGAGAGTTTTATGATATACGGAGGTAAGGACAATGAGGCTGAAGAAGGTTTCGGATGGCTATATTGTCTTGCCTTGTGATTATTCTACTAGTTCACGCTGTAAGCTTATTGTCAGGAAGGATGTGGTGCGATGGAATAGAGGGTGGGTCTGCGGATTCGAGATGAAATGCTGAGAATGATGTAAACCCAATAAACGTATATTGCTGATGCAGTCAGCTTGGTGTATAAAGTATCGTGCGTCGCTGCTGAAAATGCCGAGACTCAAAGTCGAGGACCGAATGGCCCAAGGCTCGGTCCTTGACTTTTAGGACTCTTCGAGTTTGGTCAAGGTCGTTTGTCGTCTGGGACCTTCTTTTCCCTGCTGACGTTTCCTGATGACTGTCCTCAGAGTCTCTTGAAATAAGGCCTCCGTTTTTAAAGAGTATCTTACGAGAATGTTAACTTTTATTCTAATCCGTTCTCTAATGTTTTTAATACCATCCGATTAATTAAAAATATTGGCACAAAGGCGTTCTTAGAAAATATCGAATATATTCACGGTATTCTTTACTCTCGATGCTGTTAATGCAATGAAGAAATTTTTCTATGCCACGATTAGAACCGGTCACATCTGCGCTGCTTATCCAGTAGTTATGAAATATTCTGGTTCAAATTAAATACTATGGGCCAAAGAAAATGATAAAACATCCTATCCTTGATGTTGAAACCAGCATTTCATAGTTTACACGCGAACGCATTATATTATAAGGTAAATACGAGTTGGATGACTTTAAGTCTATCGCCAAATCTTCTCGGGCGCAAATGTTTGAAGTGTTTCGAGGCACGATTTTCTCTCCCGGACGGCGCTATCGTTGAATGGCAAGCCGACGCGGAATTGCTCGGAAACCTCGCCCATTCTAGCCCAAGTACACAAACGGTATTCGAAGAAAGCGAAACGAAATAGAATCTAATGCACCACCCTGAATCCTTCATGAGGGAACCTCGCAGCAGACCAGCTGAATCCTACCGTATCTGTCTCCCTTCGAGCCGCCTCTTCCGCAGCTCCACCCTCGCGCCAGACCGAAATACATAATTCAGGAGAATATTTGAATAGTGTTTTACACTGCTTACAGCTTGTACTTGTAGGAAACTTTCTCGTCGGATTTCTGCGGGCATGTAAGTAGATACTAATGCTCTTACGGTTAATTATTTTTCCTCCCCCAGCATTGCGTTGTATCCGCGATTGCGGTTGCTGGAGGAAAAACAACATTCGGCAGAAGGGTTTGATGCTTCGTGGTCGATGACGTAATTCTTGGTATTATTCGTATCATAATACTTTCGAATTCGAAGTCTTCTCGCGGTACCAGACATGAGGGAAACTGTCGTTCACGTTTGGCAGCTTGTTTTATGCAAAGGAAGATGCAGTGTTTCTTCATATCTTGTACGCGAAGGTTCATATAAAAGGCGACGGTGAATTTTAAACTGCTTACTACGTTAGAAAAGATTTACTTGCGTTTACAGTAAAATGTGCGTCTAAGTGCATTGAGAGATGCACCAAATTTTTATGCTAAGCGCGCTGTTTGAAAGAGGTAACTTGAAAGTGATTTTCTGTATATTTATAACTACATTGATTAAGGTAGCTTTTATTACCTAATATGTTATAAAACTAGTTTATAAAACGATATTATTATCCTGTTTTCCTAATATGATCCTTTTTCTATATTTAGTTTTTATAAACGCATCCTTTGTCGATGCTCGGTGTACGATGAAAGTCATAAACTTCTATTTCTCCAACTTCGTCGCTTCGCTGCTTCGGAACTGTTTGCTATTTATTTGCCTCGAGAAACAAATGTAAAAAAAAGTTTCGTCGAAATAATTAACGGTCGATGCTCGGTGAGTAATTATTAAGGGGTAATGCAATGACCCTGGCCATTGACCGGTCGCAAAATAACTTTTGACCGCCAATCTCACGGAAGAATAACGCGAAGGCAGCCAAACGAGAAATCCGCAAGCACTATGGATTCATTAACATAATTGGAATTAAAAGTTCTTAAATTTGAATATCAATCGGGGCTGGAAGTGACTCTACAGACCGTATCTAGCGCTCATGAAAATGCATTGCAACATAATTTGAATATCATAATGGGGACTGATATAATTGTTTTTATACTCGGGAAAATCTGCGTAACTCGTAACTTTTTCATTGGAAAATTATAATTCTTTGATTTCATCATGGAATATATCGTCCTGCCAATGACAATGGCTTGATTTTTGTATCGAGACTTCATACATGCACGAATCAGTAGGGCACTTTAAGTTTTTCCATACCTAAAATGTGTATAATTCAACGACTCATTCCGTGAAGGATGCCACGAGAGGAGACGTAACCTACTCTTATTGCACCAATCATTTATATTATTAATTAATTAATATATATTGTAAACCCTTTGCAAACATTACTGCATTACTTTACTCCTACAAGGCTAAAACTACAAGAGTATGCATGAAACGGACGCAATACCATCCGAAGAAAAAAATGGACGGCTTTTGTCAATCTTCCTCATTTAATCAACTCTTTTCACAATTACGTGAAAAGAATTTTCACCAATGTTTACACTCTTGCATTCTATTTACTTTGGATAAATTTCGATAAAATGATCATAAAGTAGGTATAATGAAAAAAACACGACGCGAGGAGTTTTTACTGAATTCGGGAAATCCCCATCAAAGGATGGGTCCCTATGACGACCCAGACGCGGTTTTTTTTTTTAAGGTGAGGAAAACTTTCAAAAGACACCCTGTCGATTCGCCCCGCAGGGCAGGACGGCAGACGCATTCTCCTCGAAGAGGGGGGGGGGGGGGGAAGTCATCCGCGGTCTTGCCCCGGACAGGTTCGCGGGCCAGGTAGTGTGGGATTTTTACGGACTAAAAATCGCCATCGTGCTTTCCCTAGTAGACTGTTGGTGCAATGAAGGGGGCTCCGGGAGAAGACTCAAGCCATTACGTCCAGAACCCCCTTCGCCCTAGACGCGGCTTTGGCTTAAAACCAAGGTAAGCAGGTTAGTGCATGCGGCAGCTACTCCAGGAGCATTTGCTAGACACATTCAGCTCAACCTGCAACGCTGCTCCTCTGAACATGACTAAGTAAGGATGCTTGGAAGACCAGCACGAGTAACGCCAGGAGTTTGGGCCTTGCAAGAATTCTTTATTTACCTATGTACCAGAAACAGAATGTTCAAAAGGCAGAACGGAATGTAAAGAGAATTATCTGCTTTCGTTTGAAAGCTCATGAAGTAGCCCTTAAACTGAATTCAGTCACCGCGCACTTGCTAATGTCTGGTGAACACTAAGCATTTAGTGCTATATTCTTTTTTTTTTTCTGGTCTCTTCTTTCTTCCACGACTATTAATTAATGCATATCAATCAAATCAACAAATAATCTGCGTATGAAAAGAGGAAATGAGTTTATTAAAATGTAATCCATGAATACACTTAAGGGTTATGCATATCTTTATTTGTTTATCATACATTTGTTTAGCTTAGAGTTTATAGTTTACAACAGAATTCAAATTAACAGAATTTGAGGCACAGGCATTATGTGTACAGATTTGGAGGTATTAGATGGGATTGGACTGATTGACGGCTGAAATCCAATATAGGGTGGTCTCCATCCGCTCTGACATAGGCAATAGGATCCTAATATATCAAGAGGGGCTTTAATCTTAGGTCCATAAATTCTGATTATTTTGTACAATATTGCGTATCATCGACCTACACCACGTAAAGAAACAAATATTTAAATTCTCTCATCTTAGTTTAAAACTGAAGAAACGACTACTCGTATTAGGGTTTCGTGGGGCCTTACTTGACATCAGCATTACTTGACATATGGGCCTAAGCTGCATACCCAACTTCAAATTGCATTATTCCCTAGGCTGAACGTGCCCGACGTACTTTATGATATAGGGGAATTTTCACTGTCGGTAATACAGTTTGCTCTGTCGGTAAGAGGCGAAAAATAATCATCGGTTGTTAAGTATTACCTTAGTTATTACACGATTTCTACGTTATAATACTAAATATTAGCTACTCCTGAGATCCTTAAGAAACATTACATGTTCATGTATATCACGTCTTTGGCACGATATTGTTGTCAGCAAGATATGTTGCTACATCTTATATTGCATCAACCGCTGCGGCATCGCATGACTTTCTAATAATAGCAGCCAATAGAAAGTGTTCTTTCTCAAACGATGTATTACTAAGCCGATTTGGGATTGGCCGATACCATCGTTATGTCAACGTTGCCAAATGTAAAAGCCACATATATAATCCAAAATCGGTACAGGGTTCATTCTTAGTCGCTGATGACATACGACAGAGTGATCCTTTGAATTCGATGAATATTTCATCGAGCAACGAATATATATAGGGCGTGAAGTGTAATCGCTTGTATCGGCGGAAAATTTGTTGAATGAATCGGTGTTATAATATCGTTTTGATGCGTGGCCATAAATTCGGTTGAAATATTGGTTAGAAACTGTGCAAGGCTTGGAATCAGAGTTTTGAAATCCACTGTTCAGTTTGATGTACTATTCGTGAGTATTATTTTTGGAGTGTCCGTTACGAGGCAGTGATGCCTAGGCTGATAATGGATCTTGGCATGTAGGTTTTGAAACGGCTAGTGCTTGGTTCAAGGTCAGAGACCAACGTCGATCAGAAGGATGCACCTGAACTCTGCCGCAGGACATTCCGTTCGGTTGGTAACAGTGGCACGGCTCTCGCCATTTTAATCTCGAACCGATGCCAAAAACGTTATGGGTTAGTGCATCTGCACGAAGTGGCTTCTTTGATTGTGTGTGGAGTGAAGTGCAATTCAAAAAGTTAACGCTTACGGACTTGGAGGAAATGTGAGACAGTGAGTGTGAGACAGTCGATCGAAGAACGGCGCGAGTGTTTAC
The DNA here is from genome assembly GCA_038496175.1 of Ampulex compressa. Classification (NCBI taxonomy): domain Eukaryota; kingdom Metazoa; phylum Arthropoda; class Insecta; order Hymenoptera; family Ampulicidae; genus Ampulex; species Ampulex compressa. Next base: position 16,077 of record JBCFXI010001120.1, read on the forward strand.
TGGGTTGATTCAAAAGCCTGATCGAATACGCGTTTGACGTATTACTACACAACGATTTTGTCATTTGAATGTTCATCATTGTTACACTTTAACATTTTTCTCGCAGATTTGTCACATTTCCCGTGGATATGTACATCTACTACCTAACCTAAAATGTAGCAATCACTATTAGCACTTGTAATTTTACAATATAATATGAAAGTTTGTTGTGCATGATTAATTATTTTACATATGATTGCTGGTTTTGTTTTCGGTTTTATGATATGTTGATTTAATTTTGTTTCACGTGCACTCAAAAAATTTCTGAATTATAATATTATATATGTATCTTAAATACCAATGATAAACGGTGGATGCAATTCTATAAACTCTAATGTTGCTGCTCTTTAAAGGAAAGACAAGTAAATTGTCAGAGATGGTATCGAATATAAACTAATGAGTTTTATAGCGATACGGTTAATGCAGTTATGAGGCGATACGGTGTATGAAATATAAATCGTTGTTTTGAAGACATATCTGCGCCGTACTTCTTGAAATGGCTCGCGTGGTTATATACGAACGACCTGTGGATGCTGTCCTGGCGGATGCGGCTTTCTACGAGAAACCTATTGTGAGTACCATTACGTATCGACCAGCATAAGGCATATTCTTAAACTTATTCTTTCATGTACTTTTTAAATGTTTTCTTATTTGTGTATTATTATTTAAGCTTTATGTGGTTTTCAAATATTTTCTTTTAATAATTAGCAGGCTATATAATGCCCAAATGAAACGCATACATTTATATTCTATAAAATGTACTGGTAACGCATTGAAATTGCTTGTATATAGTACCACACGATGCATATCAGTTTATTAAGTAATTAAACTTATTTTGGCTGACTTGTATAATAATAGCTTTGTATGCAGATATAATTTATTGCGCGTATTAATTTTGCTATTAGAAGTCAAATTATATAAGACGTGACGGTTCGCCATGCAAAGTTTTGTTCTTTGCTTACCGCACGAGCATGGAGAGAAAGTAATGAAATGTCTATTGATTTTATTCATAGTAACTTTAATCAGTGGAATATGTTACTTTCAATTTTTGGAAGACAATAGATTTTATTTCATCACCATTGCTCGTTTCAGCGAATTTTTATGTCGAGCATCAAATCATTTACAATTCATTCGGATTATTCGGTATATGCAAAATGCAAAAGATAGCCGTTACGTATCATGTCAGCACTTTTCATTAATCGGAATATATTTTTATGCTCGATCATTTTTATCGACGTCCGTCTTTATACTTTGTTAATAGCAACTACATTCAAAGGACTATTTTGCACAGCACATTTCACGAGACATACGTTGTGGAAGCAAATTATAAATTATAATCATCGTATCGATATCAACAAATTTTTAGTCGCGATAACACGAATTTTACTATCGAATGCACTTTCGTAAAAGAATTTGTACTAAAACATAGCTATACACAAATTTGTTGAAAAGGCGACATAAAAATATATTTTATAACGAATAATAATAATAATAAAGGTACACCTCATCTTAAAATTTATTTTTGCGAAATTTCATTTATACAAGACAAAATTTTCTTCAGATAAGAGTTTCTGGGGAAACAAAGCTATCAGGTACGATCTTTCGTCGTTCGATCATATTGCTAGCACGGAACATAACGTGACACATATTAAGCGTTAAAAAAAGGGTAAAATGTTGGTAAAAAGCTAGCGCCGCTAATTTGCAGCCTGGTCATAGGTCACAGACTCTACCTACTTTTGTAAGAAAAATTTTATATAGTTTTCTCTAAAACCATATTTTTCGCAATCGTTTGGCAGTACAAAAGGCACACAGTAGAGAGCAGTTATGCAGCAGTCGCGAAAGATACGTAAACAGCTGACGCGTCACATCTGCCCCCTCCCCATACTCGGTTGCTTGGCGATGTTCAAGGTTGTGGAGGGGAGAGAGAAATGCGCTGTCCGCTATCCCTTCCACGTCTTTTCCCAGCGCTCCCCACGGTTTGGGCCTCTGACCTGGTCTGCGGCTATCGCTGCTCCCACCACTCGCACCAACGTAATCTAATCTTCTTTCGTGCCGCCGACTCACGTAGGATGGCAGGAATGCCTCGCCTACCGTTCTTCAAGAGTCACTAGCGGCAGCATTAAACCTGCGGCCGGTGGCGCTCGCGTCGTTTCTGATTCTTCGAGTCTGAGTCATCCATGTTTGATTATAAATATCTCTTTGTGGCCTTGGCTGCTAAAGAATCAAACGAAGCTCAAGATTGAACGAAGATTATTGAACAGTGTTCGATGTAACAAATATTCTTTTTTTTTTTTTTTCAAGGTCGTAGGATTAGTCCTACGTGTTACTGGCAAAATAATACGCGCAGATCAAAATTCCTTCAGAAACTACGCGAGGACGTTGGTTGAAATAATTCAAAGATGTATAGAAATCGATTCATCGATTTTTATGGAATCGTTCTTCGGTTTCGTGAATTATGATGTTCCTCACAAGTCGAATCGATAAACTCTGTAGAATCAAAGTTAAAAATTTGGAGATGTGGTGGAGCGGATAGAAGGTTGGACTTCACCCTGAAGAACCAAGGTCAAATCTCATTAATCGTCCCTAGATCATTTTCTATGCGATACGTACATTACAGATCTGATGGATCCAGGCCTATCTAAAACATTTGGTCTTGGGCTAAAGAACTTGGAAATATCATATAGAATTGTTTATGCAATATTTATCTCAACAAAAGTATCCGATTACCGAATTTGGTAAATCTATAGTTCGTCAGTTGAACATCGATTATAGTGAATTATATGCTGATGCAAGGTAGTACTTGTTTTACGATTCATCAACGAGATCATCGTCCGTCAAACCGATTGAATTGAGGTGGTCAACTCTTTGGGAAATACTTGGTTAAACTAGCGTCCGTGTATTAACATCAGCAAAAGGGAAAGTAATAAACGTATCATTTGAAACACTTAGTCTGCAGGTTGTAGGTGCTGCATGATCAGTAACGGCTTACATATAATCTCGAATCGTTTTGTAAATTCTCTCGAGGATGTTTCAAATCAGCTATAATGATTTTTCTCCGTAATTATTCCACTGAACGCAATATTTTCCAGCGTGTTAATAATCTTTTCTCGACAGGAACGAGCAGCTAAATGAGGTTTGTATACCCTTTTCTTCCAGCGTACCATAGGTGGAGTCAGGATCAAGGAGGAGCCACCAGATTCGGAAGCAAAGGTCGAGGAATCGGAAGAATACACAACGACAACGAAGAATGGAGGCTCAAGGAAACGACGCGATACGTCATTGGCCGAAAAGCAACTATCAAATAGTAATCTTCATAATAAAGAAAACGAATACGTGCCAGACGTGAATCCTACGGATACCGATAACGGTCATGGGGAAAGTAAGAAGGTTAAGGGCAAGAGCAAGCGCAAAGCGCCGAGGAAATCGGTAATAAGAGGTGTAGCTCGCAAACAACCTAAAAACGCCGAGGAGAGCACTAGAACTCGTAATCCAGAAGCACCCGTTGTAAAGCGGAAGAGGAATTCCAGCAAACCTTCCAAAAGATCTAGCAAACGTATACGAAGATCGGTCGATGATCAACCGGCAGTCCCAGTTGTACTTTACAACTGTGGCGTGTGCTTTCTGATCTTCATGTCGCAGAAGGCGCTGCTGGTTCACGAAAGATCACACGAGAGACCCCGGAATTTTGTCTGCGGCGTCTGCCAGGAATCCTTTACCAGAGCGTCGAGGTTGATAACCCACAAGACGCTGCACGATACCCTTCCAAATAGTTTACTCGTGATGTGCTGCGACATCTGCGGCCATAGGTTTTATCACAAGAGGCCCTTGCAAGAACATCTCTTCCATTCTCACGCGGACCTGCTGGGCCCTCAAGAAAACGCCCCCGTAGACGAACTTGAGCTGCCGGAATGTTCGATAAAAGAGGCATCGCCCATTGACGTTGAAACACAGAAGACTGATGCGGCCGAGACGAGCGACACGATGGAATTGAGTATAACCACGATCAAGAAAATGCGCCAGCCGACTATCACAGAGTTCCTCCAGTTCTCCGTAAAGAAGCAGAAAATCGAGCCTTCGACTCCCGAGAAGCCTGATACCCCAAGCACTCACGTGCCTCCCGACGATCAGAGCACACCGACGTCGAGCAAGCAACCCTTCGTGAAGATACACGCCAACTCTCATCTGATGATGGAGCTACTGAACTCGAGCGAAAACGTTAAATCTGAACCGCTCGAAGAATCTTATCCTTCTTACGTCCACGAATTCGGTACTCGAGTGCTGAGGAATAAATCTTTGCGTACACCACAGTCTGGAACCGGCAGAGACGCGGTTGATAGCTGGAGGAGTACTCATCCGCGGCGAACAACCATGTCCAATATAGACTATACATCGGATGGCCTAGATAGGACACCGAAATGTGGGAAAGAGAACGATTCGAATCAGGAGAAATCGTCTAGCAAGCGTTTCGTGGCAAAGAAATGTGCACGTCGCATTGGTGCAACGACGTCGTTGCCGTCATCGACTTCGGACGATGCGTTGAACGACGAGCTGAGAGCACGTTTTGGGTGTAAGGATTGTTCGGTGCGTTTAGTGAGATGGCACGAAGAATTTCATAATGTGAAGACGCCTAAGAGACGACCGTCCGATATACCTGTCGCTAAAACCGAAATTCCTTGCGACACCGATGCCGCTGCACAAGGCAGTCCATCGAGCATTGAAATGAAAATGTTGGAGGTGTCTTTGGTGAAGATGGCCAAGGAAGGACTCGATACGGAGGCTAAGTACAGCGTACCCGTGTTCGAAACGAAGTCGTTCCCTTGCAAGGTCTGCAAAAAGGTCTTTGCTTCGAAGGAAAATCGACGAGAACACACTAAGCTGTTCCATATGATCTACATGTCCAGCATATGTCAAGCGCGTTGCACGACGAAGCGGAAGCTGTTGAACCATTATATGCGCCAGCATACGCTTTTTAAACGGAGGGAATGCTGCGTTTGTCGGCAGTTGTTCGCCAGTCGGGCATCGTTAAAACGGCACATGCAGATCCACTGTATCAAAATTGTACGCTCGCAGAGCGATCATTATCCAATCGACATCGAGGTGCAGTGCAACGCTTTCAGGAAGAACCACAAGTGCAAAGCGTGCAGGAAGAGGTTTTGGTTGCATTCGTGTTTGAAACAGCATGAAGTCGTTTGTCGTGAGATACGCAAGATTGTCAAGGTCGAACCGCAGGAACAGGAGAATGACGTGGCTTTACTCGCATCGGATCTGAAAGACACCAAAGTTGCGACGCCAGAGGAGGCCAACTTGTCGACAGCGCCCGAGGTGGCCGATCCCAACCAGAAGAGTTCCAATCCTGAAAAGACGGTAGAACAACCCGTTGACCAAACATCCATCGTGAAACAGCAGAACAAGGCGCCTCCTGCCGAAGACTTACGCGCACTGAATCCTCCGGTTAGTTCAGAAATCGATAAACCGCAGACACTTGACGCTAAGGCCGGTACAGTCGCGAACCAGTTGAAGCTCAGTTCAGTTCGCGATAAGACCAAGGGATTTGGATCGGACAGAGGAAAGTATCCGTGCATCGTGTGCGGAAAACAGTTCCAGACCGTGAAGAACTGGTGGCAACACAAACGCGTCTACAATGAGCAGGCCAATGATCAGTGCAGCATATGTGGCACAGCCTTCCCTACGAAGAGATTCCTCCGGATTCATATCAACAGCGCGCACATGCAGCCTGGGAGCAACAGCTCAGCCTACAAGTTCCACTGCAGATTCTGCAACCAAGGCTTCCTGAAGAAGGGCACCGTTCGCATGCACGAGCTACATTTTCACGCTGGCCAAACCATGACGATGCCTCCAAAGGCGGTGCTCGGCAACGGACAGGCATGGGGGACCCCCAACACGATATGCACCATCTGCGACCTGCTGTTCGAGACCTACGAGCGTTTCGTCCAGCACAACATGTATTACTACAGGGGCCAGGTTTTCACCTGCACGTTCTGCGGCCAGGCCTTCCAGGGGATGTACATGCTGCACCATCACAATAAGTTGGCACATTATCCGGAGGAGACGAAGAAATCGTACAGCTTCATTTGTGTCATTTGCAACGAAGGCTTCAATCACGAATCCCACTATCACGCTCACCAGTTGCACGTTCACGCGCAAGAGGCTTATTCCATGCAGAATGGAGTGGCGCATAGAATCGAGCAGGAGCCCAAGAATGTTCCGGTGGAGGATAGCGCTGATCTGGTCCCAGTGGCCACGCAGGAGGCGGTTAACCTGTACATCTGCCACGTTTGCAAGTTGCACTTCACCACGGAGAAGGATCTGGCGCAGCACGTTGAGGAGTTCTCGAAGGATGGTGATTATCAGTGTAACAACTGTTCGAAGAAGTACTGCACGAGTGCTGTCTTGTACAAGCACATATGCTTGAATCACGCCGGCTGCAACGTGGACAACGGCTACAAGTGCCGCACTTGCGGAGAGGTCGTTACGACGAGCATATCCCTGATGTGTCACGAGAAACACTTCCACGCGGACGAAGTGGAAAAACCGAACGCTGCAAAACCCGTGAGAGTGGAGCAGACGGACGCACCGATACAAATCGGCAAGGTCTCGTGCCTAACCTGCGGCATGACGTTCGAGAAGGAGCTCGACTTGAAGACTCATCTGTTGGAGTATTCGGATATCGGCGATTATTCCTGCAGCGTCTGTCACCGAAGGTTTGTCGAGTTGGATCGCTTGGAGAATCACCAGAAGAAACACACGAGATTGAACTTTGCTCTCTCGGAGTATCACTGTCCTATATGCCTGGAGGGATTCGCAAACGATCTCAATGTCACCACCCACATATTGCATTTACACAGATACGAGAGCTTCGATAATCTCTTTCACAAGACCTTCCAAGCTTCTAGAGCCAGCAAAGATGTGAACGCGTCTCCTAGCGCGGAGACACAGCTCGATAAGGAAGCAGTGTCTTCGACGGAAAGCGTTGATACACCTGCAGAGCTGAACGATGTCGTCACGAGTACTTGCGACGAGAGCGCCAGTCCAGCGCTAGATATCCCGGAGCCTTTGAACAATTCTGCGGACACTACGTCCCTCGTGACGCCCAGTGAAAGCTCTGCCTGCACACCAGCGTCGCCTCGGCCACAGATTAGTATAAAGGCCCCCACAAAGCAGCTGTTACTGGATCACAGGAATGAAACTATCACGCAATGTTCCATATGCAAAATGAACTTCATCAACACGAAGATCCTGTTGAAGCACAAAATACGATATCTCAATATGGGGAAGCACATGTGCGAGCTGTGCGGTCGAAGATTTCCCTGGCCATCGCTCTTCAACGAACATTATATGAAACACTTTCACACCGCTGCTGAAGCGGCTATTTTGAAGTTCAGTTGTCCACATTGTGGTGAACGCTTTCAGACGCAAGCTTTCGTCGATTCTCACGTTATCCACGTACATGGGCCACCAGCTCCGGAAGATCAGGAGCAGGCACCGACGGACAAGCTTGTTGTACAAAAGTTTGTCGTTTGTGAAAAGAAAGCCAAAGTGGTACCGAACGTGGAGAAAGTTACATCCGACAATCGTGAACTGGAGGGATCAATGAACGCGCCGATGCAGACTTCTACGGCCGTGGATGACGGCAAGGAAGTCGAGATCATCGACGTGTCTAATGACATGGACGATGTGAATATTATCGCCTACAAGCCAGCAGCTGCCAATGCACCGGTCAGACGCGTTGATGTTGTCAAGGTCACTCCTGGCAAAGAAGTTGCGGGACCAACGCAAAAACGTTACACCTACACGTGTCCCGTGTGCATAGTGTCGTCCCCATCTCTGAAGGAATTCCAAGCTCACTACAAGCTGCTCCACCAAAATCCCTTGAAGAAGACAAAGCTTATTTCCGACATTAACGACGGGCGCATAGTGGAGTGTGTCATCTGCGATTCTATCTGCATGGATGAGTTGAGCTTCAAAAGACATCTGGAGACAACTCACATGCCGCGCATGCCCGTCATAAAAGCCAGCTGCACTCCCATCAGCGCGATCAAGTTTATCGAGTGTCCTATGCCGAGTTCTTCCAGAAACGACAACGATGTCCCGGAGGTGCTTTGGGAGAAGAAGAATCCGACTGTCATAGAGACACTGACCATCGACGAAGATACGCGGTCCGTCGAGCAACAACCGAAGCTTCAACCGCGTGTCAACGAGCAATCGGTATCCCTGAACAATGCAGGTTTAGTGGCGAATTACGAAAACGTTAATCAGGATACAAACCCTGTGAGGTTGAAAGTGAGACCCCTGGCGAAAATAATCGAAAATCTTTCTCGAGATAATTTGTCGTCCTCGAATAGTGTTGTCAGTGTTGCTCATACGAATACTGCTTTGACTAACGGTGGTAAACCTCGGGGCGTGCAGTATTTGACAGTGGCCGATCCGCGAGTAAGAGCCTTGCTGGACTACTGTCTGCATGGTCCTAATGCTGGGCAAAATACGATATCGGAGTCGAACAAATGATCGGTTTTTTTTTACTATGACACAGCGTTTCTTCACGGAACAGATACATATTGTATAGACCATTATACTATGGGCTCATAAACGTCTAGGTGTAACATACAGGTGATAAAAAGCTGCTTATCGATCACGGTGCACCTTTACGTTGGTTGAGCAGTTACTCTTGTGCACACAGTATGTTAATGGATATAAGACTGGGTCTGTTCGGATCATTTTTACCGATACTGGTTTCACCCTATCCGGGTATGTATGATCCATAAAATACTTCCACCCTCGAGACGTTTCCTACCGTTCGTTGGTTGCCTTTCTTAAGGAGAAAAAGGTAACCAAGGAAGAATTTTTGCTTGATGAAATTGATTATACGATTATTTCTGCAGACGTTTCACATGCGTACACATGTTATACGGCACCAGCGTGCATTAGGGATGTTCCATGTACAATGTTTCAGTGATATATCAGCGAATGATGTACAGCATACAGCGGAAGTCCTTGAGTTTTATAGATATGAGTTCTCAGTCAAGATCAACGATTTATTTCGTACCTACTGGAATCGATGTCTAATTAAGTGTGTATAAGTAACGACTTTGGAAATTCATTATTTTCCAGGTAAGCGTATGCTTTGCTTCACAAACGAGTCTTACAATTTGGCAAAATGGTAAGTCTTAAGTTGGTAACACGTATGCGCTGGCTGATGATGCGACTGACGAGACTAGCATACTTCTTGCTGAATAAGGTTTCATAAGGGTAGGCGTGAAAGAAAAAACGGAAAGATGAAGTGTTTCACCATGGATCTGTCTGCAGGGTCATCAGTTTTAGGATGTACTTTTAGTTTATAATATATTTTAGCAAAAAAATTTGTAATTTGCGAAAGGGGGTCACTGGAATGGCTGATTTGTAAAATAGCGTGTTCCAAACCGTGGCACGCGTACAGTGGTTGGCAAGTTAGCAGTCGGAGGCAAGAAGAGTACTTCGCAAGCACTACCATAAACCCTTCCGAATCAACTAGAATTCGACTGAAAACACACTCTGACATATTGTTGGCCGCTGACAAGATCAAATGGGACAGCAATGCGGGTCTAATTGGTTGGATCAGGAACCTTGAGATTTGGTGGTGAGGGTTAAACCTGGGGATAGGCATATCCAACGAAGGCTTCCTTTGCTCTCATGCCATATTGGAATTTTTTTTGTTGCGTGACCAACAATAATATCTTCGTGTTGTAGCGGCCAACAATAGTAGCATAACGTATCGTTTATTCTGAGGAGTAAGAGAGATATATAAGGACAACGCCACTGGCTGGATGTTTGACACACCGACCACTCTACTTCATTCATTATAAATAGACATTATGCAAAAAGTCCGGAGCAAGGAAGAACATCGTACTTGTATATTGACTAATGCGATCCTTCTACCTCCGACTGCCAACTTGTTAACAATCCACTATACTATTCTGAGCTGGAAAGAAGGCGCGTGGGATGGGACGGAGATAGGTCTGTACGTTCCTCCCATTTTATCTCCATCATTGACATTTCCCTGATCACCAGAATTTGGCTGAATTATGCGCTCTGACATAGCAGCAGGATTTGCGTATTTACGGATGACAGGTTCTACCGTGAATAAAACCACGATGTGCGATGGTATTACTGCACTGTTGACATAGAGAGTATTAAATTTGTTGAAATGGAGAGCGTATTCTGAGAAGTAAGAGTTAACGATTTTTTCTCGTTATGATAATTATTCATTCTGGGACTGCCTCGATGGTTCGATGTTCAACACACTACTTCTTCTATTCTATTGATTCTGGATACATTTTTTTTAAATTTCGTTTATCAGACGATAGATTAATACGCCTAACCGTCTCTGCAAACAATAAGAATTGGAACTACGCGTGAGAAGAGGCGACCCTTGTCACCGTGACCAATTATTCCTTCCGCCAGACTTCTTTTCAGTTCCTCGGAGTGCCTGTAGGGGTACGCAAAAGGTCTGAAATATTCAAAGCTTATCTCTTAATTTCCATTACCTCTTACTCGGTTTTGTATTTTTCTTGCGACGCTAAGAACTGCACACTTATGTAAATCTAGATATTAAAATTTTAAGAGTGGTGTTGGAATATTGAATTCTTGGAAGCACCTTTCCTGGTTTAAATTATTTATAGTGGCGTATTATAGCAGAAGGCGTTGAAATAAATTAATGGCGCAAAAGTTTCGATTAACGAGCAGGCTAGTAATAAAAAAAAATATACGATATACTGAAATAAATTAGCCGTTGTTTAATCGATTGTACCCTTTCACGCTAAACATGATTTTGCATGTTAAAGAATACAAATCTTTGACTAAGATCTATATAACATCGCGTACTCATGCTAGAGTATATGCGGATTATCGTTCATCGTAGGTTTGTTATTTTTATATTCGAATGCTAGATATGTTTTGTCGATCAACGTTATGCTTATCGATCTTTAATAAATAAAAGTATTAATCTTTTGAAACGTTTTTGTTTATTACGTCTCTAAGACACATTGTTGCCGCAAGCGCTAATGATAACGACGATGAATGCGAAGTTATTCATACGCTGCATTTACAGGTGAATATATTATTGCATGAAATTTTCGCATATGGCTTGCAAATTGTTTTTCATCAAATTGGTTATAGGATTACGCGCGAGTTTTATGTAACTAGATGTATCGTTTAAATGGAATATGAAATACAAATCCATCTTTTTCTCGAAGAATTGCACTTTATACAACCACGGATTATACGTGGTAAAGAATCATCTGTCATTTTTACACTATCCATTTTGGGTCTTGCTATAAATGTAACAGGAAACATAATGAAGCATATATTTTATTATAATTTACAAATTATAATATTAATATATGTAATATTTATAACGGTCGCCTAGTTCAATGGTTTTTGTTCACAATCTTATTCGAAAATTTGAAATAAAGTGTAAAACGGCTTTATTATTATATTTAGTCTTCGAAAATTGAAGCTATAAGATAATACATAAGTTAATTCCAATTAATTACATGGAACGTGTTCATATGATCAAAATCTTTTATATTACAAAATTTATTAGCATAGGAATTCTAACGAGCATGATTCTAGTTTTTAATCATAATATTAGCGCTAGACCATAATTCCGAGCGAGTTGAAAGCTCTCTCGTCCATTACTGATGCGTTCATTGAGGCATAATTATTTGTATATATATAATGTAACAGTTACTGCATATCAATATAAACATTAATTATACGCTATGTATATTCCATAATACGCACGAATTTATTAATCCTTTCGCGAACTATAATAATTTCCAGAATCATCCGTGTTCTAAAATTCTTAATGGTAACATATCAGTCCTCAATTTATAAAATCCTTTCTTTCTTGAAAGCTTTTATTTCGGATGCTTAGAGTCTATATGTGATAAACATGCTAGAAATAACATTAGTTTAGAATAGCTTAAGTACATATATACACGTGTTCCACTAACCGGTATTATATCGTATTTTTTCAATAATACGCCAAAGCTGAAATGGAATTGTTAATTATTTAAAAATATACTAAATCTTTTTATCGCCATTTATGCTTAAGCTGCCATATAAAAATTCGCTCTGCATCGTCATTCGCTTTAAGTTCTTCCAGTACATTTAACGGGATGCAAGCCCAAAGATTTCTATGCGAGAATGGTATTTCACGGTTCTAAAATTTAAGATAAGCCATCACTTTTGTACCACTTTCATAGCATAAGCCACATCATAGCTTTTGCTTGCCGAATACCCATTGCATGTCGTAGGATCTGTAACAAGCCATTGTTACCATGTTCAAATGCAAACATGGATATATGGATGCCAGTGTTTATTTCCGGCTGTGGCATTGGAAAAATCAATTGCTCGGTCGCTTTTTTTGTTTCAGCAATACGAATCGTCGCTCAATCAGGATTTCCCTTATCCAGGATTAGTGTCTTCTTTTTCATCTGGGATAGTCGAGAGTCTATTCCAATAAAATTGTGCGAAGTAGAATTACATTAATTTCATGAATTACAAAATAAAGAAAGATTTGATTAGAAATATAGTGACCGATAAGAGGTATTGGTGATATATTGAGAGTATTTATCAAATTAGATGCAGGATTTGTATTTACATTAGCCTAGCTTATTCAAAATATAAGTTCCTCGATCGTAGCAAGTATATTCAGATACCTCGGTGTGTCCTTATCTATGCAGTGCTAAGTATATTTCAAAGAAATTGCCATTATGTACGTATTCTGTAAAAACAAACGACGTTAAGATTTGAATAAATATGTCTAAATAAATCTTGCATATTATTATTTTAGATACGCGATTCATAAAAATACGCAAAGCATTTTCAAGGTAACGAGTAAAGTTGTGTTTTCGATTAAATCTGAATAAACAGTCTTATTTGTTTAACACCGTAATTCAACAGGAAATTGCAAGAAATTTCTGCACTATGTAGCAGGTTTTTGTTGAAACAAATAATACATTTCATTATAAGTGTACGCCCATAGTCTTAATTAGATGCCAACGATGGAACCAACCTTTCGAGTCGATCTTCTTTTTTCTTTATCAATTCGCATGCGAAACAGCCGCCGTTGGAAATGGAATTACGATTTTGACGGTGAGTAATATTATCCTTTAATGGCTCCCACCAATTTTCAGGAAGCTTCGTAACGTCCCGTAGTCCAGAAAAGCTGCAAAGCCCGACTGTCCACGGGAGTCTGCGAGTTTTATTACGCTGCCTGACCTGCCCGACATGGATTTTCACTACGCTGCTCCAGATATCCCCCGCGTTACGGCTGCCACGCTCGTAAAATTCTTATAAAGGTTTAAGGACCCGTTTCCGATAGCACGGGGATCATTCTCCTTTATTTGTAACATCTGTCACGTATCGCTTCGATTCCTTCAAAAATTCGAAAATGCGCACCGCCGAATGAACTACGTATGCCATCGACGGAAACGCGATTTAGAGCCTATATTAAATCCCTTAAGAACAAGCGATAATTCTCGCCCTTCGAAGTAATATTTACACGTTTATTTAATTAAATAAATAATAAATAAATCTGGCTTTATAGAGCTGTAAATTCAGTCGACTGCATCGACTATTTTTGTATGGAATAATAATGATTTTCGACTACTGGTCTGTGACTCGATTATTAAAATTGATTACTTAATTATAATATTAAATAGAATTATTGTTTGGAAATTGTAAAGATTATAGGTGGCGACGTAAATCGTATTAAGGGAAATGCTGTGGAACAAAGCGGACACTGGGGTAAGTAGACCGGGACTCGAATCCGAGATCTCTCGTTTGCCAGACAATTATTCTATCACTGCGTTACTCGGGCCCTCCAAGCAAATTCTTTTCCACGTGTTTTTGAAAAAATTTTGAAATTCTGCCACGACAATTTCAGCCAATGCACGTATGATTTACAGGTATATCTACTCTTAACCTCACCGCTCATTTCATAGTAGGCGAAAGTTTTTTTAGCACTTTAGCGTCATATTTTTTTCGTCTTACGATCAGCATGAATATTCTTATTAAGAAAAATAGAATATATTATTATTTTCTTCGCTAGAGCTTATCCTGAAACCTCAAAAAACAGTTGCCCCAGTTTCTATAAAGTTGCAGTATTGTGTCGCGGCTATTTTTGTTTCAAACTCAATTTTGTTTCAGTTTGTATAGAGCGTTAAATGCCACATATGGACGCATAAAATATTATCCTTGCTCTTTTCCCGCAGGTCATTAATGAAAAGGATTTGATACATTAAGAAACACCTCGTATATTTAGTTATTATGCACATCGTGGAACCGTTCACTTAGCTTCATGCCGTGGACACAGTAGGATATATAGGGCAAACAACCGACAGTGATATTAGTGGTTTATTTATCTATAGGAGGTCCAAATATTTTCAATTAATTTTGAGCGGTGAGGCGAATTTCTGCTAATGGCGTCCATCGGTAACCATTGCACGTTCGCGTCAAGCTCGTATTTATGTACCAATTTATTTTTAAGCACAGGGAGTAAATTGCAAGCCGCTGTTACCGCAGGTTGCCATTTATTTCATACTTTTTTATACCGCACGGAATAAAAACCGGTGTAGCGAACAGTGGCCTTGTGGTTTGCCGATAAGATCCAAGCTAAAATTGCCTAAGAGTTTATCCATACTGTATATAGGCACGATGTAAAATTGTCGATTTAAAAATTTCCATAGGAATTCACCTTGAAAATTATCCAAATAGATAAGGAAACTACGTTTCGTACTCGGTAGAAACCGGGAGCTCTATCGGGAAAACTGGAGTTCAAATCCTATCCGCTGCTAGATCTTTTTATACCTTACGTATACGTACGCATACGCGCTTTGCCGCTTCGCAAGTTACCTCTAAAGTGTATAATTTAAGCAAAAGTACTTTAGTGGCGCATATCGAAAATTAACCAGATAATCAAACAAACTAATTATGTTGATGCGACGAATACAGATACACAGATTCATTAGCATATAATTCTTTCCATTCTTTCGTACACAATATTCCAAACGTATACCGCAAGCTTTTGATACAAATTTATTCACATTGTACAGCGCTTTTTAACCCGAACGAGTTGATCCAATAACAGCGGATGGAGAGAGCAAATGTAACGACAAACAGAAAACAGCCGTACAAAATCAGTCGCAGATTTCCATCGAGAAAGCCAAGATCAAAATCCTCTCGATCTTAATTTTTCGACACCTTCGCGCAGCAGACTCAACTGTTCGATAGTCGTCTCGAAGGAGAAAGTCCTAAACGATCTTAGCGGGCGATGCCAAGCTTCGAGGGTGAAAAAGGACGAAAATGAGAGTTTCGCGGGTATCTCCACGAAGGAAGCTGGCCATTCTCCCCGTGTGTCCGATGGCGAACGTCCGTTCCGAATTCGATCGGAATTCGCGACGTCGAAATTTCCGGAGGACAGCTCTGCCCCACCCTCGTCTTTCTGTTAGACGACAGGAAAACGGACAGCCGGTTCCTCCGAGTGACGATGGCCTCTGTTGCGTTTCCAGTGCATTATGGCGAGTTAACGAGAATTCAGTTTCGGAAGAGGAGACTCCGGCTGCTCTCTCGCTGGCCATGAATTAGTAATCCTTTGGGGCCACCTTTGAGGCGAGGCCGCGCCTCTGCTGCGCGTCGGTATTGGGCCACGGATATAATGCGATATCAATATTGCGGTGCACGCCTATAACACATCCGACAAAGCATTCTAACCTGGCCCCGGCATTATTACGCCGACGTGTACGTATTTTGATATTGCGACAACGGCATGCCATTACCGCGACGTTTACATCCTCGCACACCCGATTTACGTTTCCAGCCTTCGGCCACGATGGGGCAGAACTGCTGGGGTTTTCTTTTTTTCCTTTCGCATGCTGCATCCTCGAGGATATCACGAAGACCGATTGGAATTGCGAAAAGAGCGGTGTGCGGGCATTTTTAATTGGAACGGGATAAAGGATTTGCTCGTTACTGGATTCTGGAGATGGATATGTTTTTGAACGAGGAGGAATAATAGGTCTGATGGAGTGGGGCTCTTGTGAAGAGAGCACTAAAGGGTTGATATTTGCGCATTTTCTTGGCGAAGAAGCGTTTGCGGGGGAGACTACGTTTGAAAGTTGGAAAAGCGTCGAGTTTGTTGGCAGTTGTGACCTTGATTACCTGGGTTGATTAAAAATTTAGGCCTCGTATATATCTTATATTATAATAACACTATATGGGGTTCATTGAATATCGTATTTTACAAGCGTAATCCAATTCAATATTTCTTCAGCAAATAATTTAATGTGACATATGTGACGCAACCAGAAGCCGAGGAAAGCCTCTGATAAAACCAATTATCAACGCTCCTTATGCAGATATTCAGGCGTGAGTTATGTTTATTCGAGTGAATTGCGTTATTAAAAGTCGCTGACTGCTGTTTACTTACTCCAAGAGGAAAAGATTGCTTTTATCGATGAAAGCGATGTTTCGACTCTCGTGTCGAGTCCTTATCAAGCTACGAGCTACACGAGTCCTTTGTCGCCTGGCGCTTTGTAGTTTCAACGGTGTAACCTGCTCGTCCTTCGCGATCCATTTTGGATTCTGACCCTTTGCATAAACGCGGCTTGTTCCTTCCTGACGAAAACTCCCGAGGCAAACCGAGGGAGAAGTTTCCACATGCTTCGCGAAAGTAAATCCGGCCGTGAGTAACGCGGGCAGGGGCGGGAGGGCTCTTTAACTAACTGCTAATTTGAGACAAAGTCGAAGACAATCACGATGTTCTTTAACTTGTATTCCGGTTTGGGAATACTTCGCGAATATTCGCAGTAGGAGGCGCCCCTGAGAGCTAAGTTTACTCGAGCGAGCTCTGTGATGCGTCTTCACACTTTACGGGTTACTCCAATTAAGTTGGAGGGTGTGTATTTTCCCGATTAACGAGTTTCGTCTTGGTGCAGCAAATGGAAGTCTTATTTGCGGCTTTAAGAGCGATCTTATACGGGAAATGCATCTCGCACTTCGCTTATAACTCATCGAAACGTCTCCTACATTACGTTATTGAATATGTTGAGGGAGGAAAAAATAAATTTTGCAATCGTTCGAAAATTAGGTGCGACGCGTAGCTAAAATGAAACGGATGGACAAAATTATCGGTTAATCAAAATTTAGGTTACTTGCATGGGTGATGAACCATATTGCTTAGATGCCAGCTGTTATTTCAATTTTTTTATTTGTGTTTTATAGTAACGCGATGACGAATCCTCAAAGACGTGGATGCGCGTATATTCCAGTTTACAAATTTATAAATCGATAAAAGGGTGACATCGATCATAGTGTCTGATCGGAGTGCGAACGGTCGGCAAAATTATCGAAAGTCGAACTAGCAAATTGCTAAAGCGTACAATACGACTACAATAATGACACTACAATAATGGAGCGTCAACTACTATCGCATTTCTGTTAGCACTCCTGACGGACCTGGCTAATCCTTCGTGCAGGCACAACGTAATCCTTCCTGGATTTCTGACGTGAGGCAAGAACAGTTCCACGCTGGAGACTTAAAACTCCGGATTTCTGGGATTTCTAAAAATGGAATTATTTTAAAGTCCGCGGTAATTGGGTTAAGCGGCACTTAACCGAGCGTTTCCCGTGAATGCAGACGCGACGCTGAGGATGCACTTCTTGGTATTCAGGAAGTCTTATTTAGTCTTGCCAAGTTAAAATTGGAACGTCCGGACTTTCTTTTAACCCACGCCCCGGTAGTTTTCGGGAAGGAGGTCGTCCGCATCTTTACGAGTTTCGTCATTCCGCAGCCGAATGGATTCTCCGAGAAAATTGAACGGGGCACGATTATCCTTGGACTGGGAGCTCCTTATCGATGCGTCGCATTCGAATCGCCGCGAGAACACGAGGAAGGACAGGAACGACACCGAAAGCGAGAATCAGGGAAACCCATCGTAAAATCATTCCATTAAAACTTACGTCTGAAGAGGCTTCAGTACCAACATTGATCCTTTATAATCCATGCTGGCTTTAACGCAATGTTTTGTGTACACTTCACACCCTAAGTCAGATATTTGATTTTTTTCGAGAATCATAGATTATTATAAAAAAATGGCAGTTGTGGATCGTCGATAGATCGCTTCTTTTTTTCATCTAGGGCATGCGATTACATAAAAAGAGAGATTTAAGTAATATAAAAAAAGAGAGATTAAAATAATATAACGATAAGACGTATTATTATTCGGTTAAAATAGTTGCTCAGACCTTATACAGCCTCGACGATTCAGATACGAAAGGATTTCTGCGAGAAAATTGAAAACGGTTCTATTATCTCTGCACGGTTCGCCCCTATCGATATTACAAGCTGGACGAACCTTGAGAGGGTGAAAATAGACACGAAAAATCCCGAAATCCAGAGCAAACAAGGAACGTCGGAGAACTGGGTTCACAACGATTTTGCTCGCTAGGAATTTAAAAAAAAATTGCACGTTTTCACGTAAAATTCTCCAATTACTTTTTTCTTCGATCATCGCGATAAAATTAAGAGGTTATCGAAAAGTAGGTCAGATCTTTCCGAGATTCTTGTTCCGCCTTCTTGTTGTTGCTCGCGCTGTTCTAGTTATTGGCTCGATATATCGCGTTCCCGGAAAGTGGAAAAAGCTCTTCTCTAAATTCGACAAAACAAGATCGAAGATAGGAGCAGTTTTGCCCAAACGATAGTCCGACATTTGAATATCGTTTCCATCGGACATTTGCGAACCGTTCTCTCCGCTTGTCTGCTTTTTATTAAGCACAATTTATCGGGCAAACCTACGTTCGGGTATCTATCCGAAAAGTTGCTCTCGTGGGTTATTATTTACGCGACCTTTCGAGTGAGTTATGGGCGCAGTCATAGGCAGAGCGGCGTATACGGGAAAGATTAAAAATGTGGAGAAATTTATTCGCGAAGTTTACTTCCTGGGGAAAGTAGAATACACGCGGTACGTTTCAAGGAGGACGAGCCTTTCGGTGAGAGGGCCTCCCTCTTGGGCCGATCATGAATTTATAAATCCCAGATAAGTAACACAATGGATACCTTGAATAAATGATTAAACGTCTCATGCGAGGCACCGTGAAATGTCGTTTTCTTCGCATGGAGAGAATGGTCGTTAAACGTTTCTGCATGCTACCCGTATTCTGTTTATCTTGCCTCTCGTATGAAGGGATCCTCGTTAACCGTCTGAACTTTTGATATGTTGGGATAACTTTGGGAACAACAAAACGCGAGCTTTCTTTAAGCGAGTTCTTCGAGATACCCTCCGGGAGGACCTTATTGTCCTTCTATTTACAATTATGGGGAATTTAACCGTATTCTATAAATATTCCGTATTAAATATTCTTTTATTTTTATTATACGGACGGATGTTATACGCCTGGATATTTTTTAAGGTAACGAATACTCTGTGTTCAGTTTCCTATTCTTGGAAAACAGTATTTCCTAGGCTAAATCGCTCTGGCAGGAAGAAACGTGCAACAACAAACAATTTCTAACTCAGCAAATTTCCTAATCCAACAGGAGTATTTTAATTCGTGGAAATCAATTTCCAAAACGTTTTGATAAAGAAAAATAGAGTCGAAACGCCAGTTATCCGAGTCCGTCAAGTTTTTTTTTTGTACACCAGAAAATTACTTAATTTTCCTAAAACCGACCATCCAGATTTTTTTTTTTTCAATGCAACAAATAAAGATAAAACATCTGTCCATATAAATATTTGTTTCCGACGTCAGGCCGTTTGCAAAACGGTCGGGAAACGTTTGGTCGGGAATGCACATTTTTGGCACACGGTACGTAACCCCGCTTTCGGTTCCATCGCCGACGAGCTCCGACATTTTCGACGTTTAATCCCCCGCACCGATATGATCAATCACCCTCGCCGATCCGACGGCGCAAAATCACGATGTTTTAAGATCCAATATTGATTTTACGGCCGCGTTATTTCTAATTAAAGAGCGCGAGGCGCGGGCATGAAAGCACCGACGTTTCCAGCGTAAGAAGAGAGATCGTTCTTTCCATCACGGCCAGCTTTTTCTTGGCCCCGCAGTCCCGATCCTGGCCATCCTTATCTCATCTCATCCATCTTGCTCGCGCGACTCTTTATCAGGCGCATACACATGCCGTGGAACACGAGGTGGTACAAACACGGCATCTTGGATCGTACCGCGGGGTAGACCCTATGGACATTAATAACCTTATACACCAGGCTGGATGAAAGGGTTGGGAAGTAGCGCTAACGCGGCGGGAATGAAAGAACCAGGAAGCGGCCGAGACTGCTCTGGGGGGGTAGACGAAGGGTGTGGGGTTGGAAAAAAGGAAGAAGGGATCGTGCTGGGGGAAAGAAATGCCCGATTCGTTTTTTCCCCCCTCCCTGAACATTGTTCCCTCGTTTAGCACCCTTCTCGCGCTGTCAGTGCGGCGATGTTTCCTGCTTTTTGCCGCTGGACTCTAATAAACATCGATGATGCGAGCGTTGACCGGTTCGGAGCGTTTGCATCATCGACGAAGTTCGCGCTTTTAATTAGCCACGTGTCCGTACTTTTGACACGCCGAATGCGATGGGTTCGAGCGCGATGCGCATCGGCTCTTAGTGCACACATTGGCGGCCAGGCTGGCTTTTAAACTCCGGGATACGGTTGCGCTAAAGGATTTAATTAGCGATGTGCGTTGGTACTTTCGGCACGGTGTATTTGATGGTTTTGCGCACGAGCTGCTCCAGCTTTCAGCGATTCGGATGTCGATTGGTTGGGAGTGCCAACCGAATTGTCCCCCCTTTTTTTTTTGAAAATCGTAAAACATGCAAAATTCTAAATACGTTTGGTTCCACGGCCACGGTGGCCGATGCGCTTTGAACGAAAGATCCGTACGCGCTTTTCGATTGCTCTTCGCGCTTTGATGTGGGGTAATAAAATGTAGCGTAGAGAGTGAAAGTAAAGAAGTGAAGGACGAAGTCGAATATTTCGTTCGTCGTATCGACAAAGTTTGAGAAATGTTAATAATAATGGTTTATCGAAGCGACCTCCGTGTTCGTTTGCGCCATGTTTTATTCCTCTGATTATAATGCCAGTGAAAACAATAATCGTTGTATTTATTTTGCGAATATTTGGCCGTGCACCAGTTTCTGCATATTTTATAATGGTTACACTTCTGTTTTCCACGTCGAGTCCCGAACGAGCGTGGCGACCGAACGAACCGCAATGTGGATTTTATTTTCCCGCGAGTTTGGCGAATACTCGATAAACGTGGCCGGCGATGCGACTGAAGTGGCAACTGCTTTTATTTATCCTTAACCAATTTCTATTCTCTGCGCCATGAACGATATGGAATTTTTGCTCTAATCCGCCACTTGCTCGGCAGGAATTCCTTTCGAGAATTAATCCGCGAATAATTCGAGCCATGCTATTTGGTGTACAACTTTGCTTTTGCCTTGGCCAAGGATGGATAGTACTTCGAATCACAATTGCATAGCCAGTATTTTGCAATGAAGACCTAATTTTGGAAAAAAACCGGTGGAAGGAAAATTGTGCACTTAATCAAATTACACGCTAATCACTTACGTATATATGGAAACGGGTATATTCTTTGCATTGTATTACAGAACAGAGTGGAAAAGAGTGCGCTGGTAAAATCCATGTACTTGGGACATAGAGTGTCGGACAGAGTTATGCGTTTTCGTGAGGCATGAATCGCGGAGAGGTCAGGCGATGCGGTCACTTTTCACGATTAGCCCGACGCGTCTATCAATTACGCTCTTATATTTATTCCAGCTTCTACACGTCGTACGCGATTTCAGGTGGTTACCCGCACCGAAAAAGAAAAGATTTCTCGTGCTCGAACACCGCCAGCGGGACACGCGATGGTTGGACAAATTTGGGGTAATTAAAGGGGATGAGGTAGAAAAAATAATCGATAAGGGGCCGCATTTCTCTCTAGCCCGAATTATTGAAAGTCTTCCGTCGATGTGGCACGGTGTTCGATCAGTTTCATTCGATGTCCATCGACGCGGTGTTATCGACATCTTGGTTTTAAATGTAACGTAGAGTGCAGGAAAAATGCTACAAATATCGAAAGATAAACGTTTGCTTATGTAATTTACCTACCATTACTGTGGAAAATAATACAGCTTTCCTTATTCGACTTTTAAGCACATTACGTTCATTAAGTCCTAAAGATCGACTTTAAAATTATAAACTTTATTAAAATTCTATCGAAAAAAAAATTCAAATTTATTAAAAAAAAATTAAAAACAAGGTAGTCCATACCCATAAACATTTTTTATACGCCAAGCAACTATAAGCACACGATAAATCCGTAAACTTAAGCAACGACGAGGAACAACGAATCATAAATACGAGTTCGAAGCAAACGCTTAGATTCGTCACGTCAATCTTTATCGCGAAAGTCGAAGGCAAACCACGCCCCTCGCACCAAAGCTGGATACGGAGAAAAACAATGTCCCTCAGTGTTGCCAACGGCACGACCTCATTTTCCTCATCAACCACATCCAGAATCATAGGCTCGCTTTCCTCTCCGACATACATTCCGCATCAACCGCCAAACCCACTCCTAGAATCCGCTCTTCAATGCGGATTCCGAACCACCAGAGCCACGGTAAAGACGTCGCGTGGAAAAATCAGAGACGTTTGCCGTGATTCGAAGGCGGATCTCCCAGCTGGAAAGCCGAATCCGCATCCGGCGCACCAGCATAGCTCTCAGGCTCACTTTCGTCGGCGGCGCACGGCTAATTGCAATAACGCGGCGCAGCCGTGGCCGCAGATTCAATCGATGCGCCGATTATGGCGAAACAACTCCAGGCCGTAAGTTCGGGATCGATCGATCGGCCCGTTTCGGCTCGCATGCCTGCCCACCGAGCGTTGATATTGCTCGGCCAGTTTACGGCGATATGCCTGTACAATGACAACCTGGCGCGGGAGCGCCTGGCGCAAGGGCTGAGTTATCTCTATCTCCCTGTTTGTCGATAATCAACGCCGATATTTCGCGTCTCCCGCGCCCCTCCTCCCCTTCCCCCTCTACCTCCGACGTCGATGTACAAACTGCGCTGTAACTCTCGTCGATCGTGCCGCGGACCTTTGGCCGATTTAATACCGGCGTAATGAAAAATCGCGGCGATCCCTCAAAATCCCGCATTGGCTCGAATCGCTCGCGACGATTCATCAAAGATGACCTGGAGGAGCTACGGTGGTGCAGTGGATAGAGGCTCGGACTGCCATGCGGCAGATCATCGCCTCTGGTTTTTCCATGTGATATGTATACCGTGGCTCTGGTGGTTCGGAAGTCAGCTTGAACGGTAGGTCCTAGGTCAAAATGAGCTTTGGTCTTTGGTTTTGGCAGTTGGTACCGAAAAATGAATTTAAAAAAAAGATGATGACCTGGGTTCAACCTGGGACACTCTGCGACTGCATTACCATCGGCCATGTTCCTCGGGTTCTCGTGGTTGCGCGATTTCCTTTGGTTTTTGCCCCAAACGACCGCCTCGCGTGTCGCGCCCTCGAGGTTCGGACTACTTGCTCGGTTTGGCTATTATCCGATACACCGAAATTGCCTTGACCTCGCCATGCCGCACGACCGATCCTCGACGCCGCTGCGGTTGTCGGCTTCTGCACTCCGCCTTGGCTCGCGATTGAAATCGGATTTCTTTATTCGGTTTTTGGATGCTCTCGCGTGCCTCGTCGGTAGGCGCTTTGATATCGAATTTTTCTTTTGTCCCTTCGCGCGAGTGGAGAGCTTGTTATCGGCACCCCAGGCTTATAAAGATAAACTGCTGTGCGAATAAATCGTATGTTTTTACGGGTAGTGGAGGATTAGCCTGGAATATGATCGCGCGTTGATTTTTTTTTATTAAATAACGTTTCGAGTTATAGAAGTATTATATTTCGGAGTAACCAAATATTACGTTGTATATTATGCAAGGCTCGATGGAAAATTGATGTATTATTTTTCTGTTTACGATGCTAAAACTGTAATGGACAAACACGGCCACTGTCGATAATAGAAGGAGGGATGACAAAGGATTATCGACGTGTCGCTCTGATGAGAATTAAAACAGCTTTTTAAATCACCCTTTATAATACGAAAAACATTTAATATTTTCTGCTTTGAAAGAAGATGGAGAAGCCATCGAGCCGACGGATCGAGCGTATCGTCGCCAACGCCGCCGCTTCCATGGAAAATATTATCTCGTTAAGGTGTTGATAATTTCCATCGATCACCGTTCCTGAATAATCGTCGTTTATGGGTTATTTATATCCGCTCGAAGGGTTCGTCGCGCGTATCGTATCGTTTGGACGTGACTCGTCAAAGCGTTTCCGGGGGCGCATATTTTTCAATCTCCCGGAAGCGTAGCTTCGCCACGCTCTCCTCTCGCGCTCGTGGGCTCGTTACTCCTATATGTTATGATTTACCTCGGCCATTAATACTGTACTTACGCGCATACAAGCCGTATTGATTTTTCGAACTAATCGCTTCTCATACCGGATAAATCGGAATAAAGAGTAATGCCGCGCGATACCTCTTATCCGCTCTTCTTTTTCCGCGCTTCGAAAGAATTACGGTTCCCATTTTACGTCCTCGTTGGGCATCGATATCGTTATTCAACGGACGCTTACGCAATTTCGCGGTTTCCTTTTGCTACGTCGCGGATCCATTGTCTCGCAACCGCGAGGATCGATGGGGAACATTTGGGGGCTCTGAGAACCGACTACGATTGTAATGTAAATCGAGGAGCGCGTAAATTGGGCAGGACTCTGTCAACATTTTCGGCACTTAACGCTAAACCTACCGAAGCGGTCAAAGTGATTCGGTCGTTTTTTAGAAAAATTACTGTACTTCGTAAGAGGGCATTTTTTGAGGCTTTCCCTGATTCTACCGCAAAGTGTGAATCGTTCTATTGGTCTATTAACATCTGTTTTAATTACCCTTGTTTTTTAAGATTATACGTGATATACATAAATATGTTCGGAAAGTGGCTGGTAGGTTCAGCGTTAAAATCATACGCTCACTGGCATGCGGGTATTATTGATTTTTTCTTGTAAGACATACTGCTCTTGATATTTTTGCTCGGTGTATTTAATAATAATCGTTGAAGTGATCTTGACGAGCGGTGAATCTATTGCTCGTTAAGACTATCTCAACGATTATTGCGTTATTTCAGGTCGTAGGTATTGTTTTGATTTGTGTGCAGTGGTAAGACATAAATTATCTATTGCTCAACGTAATGGATATTTTTATCGCAGAGACCGGCGTGGTATTACCGTTTAAATTCATGATACATAGCAGACGTGTAACATAAGAATGCTTTAAGAATAAGTTGTAACCGTATATTATACCCTGTACGGCTACACACGTACAAATCTCCTATACCACAGTACGATACATCCGTGCAGTCCATGTCGGTGAGCCGCTAGGGGAATATCTCTCCTAGGAAACAAGAACGGCCAACGCGCATGCGCCGTTCCTATTCTACTTCTTGGCTTCGAACGAAAGAAAGATCGATCCATAGATCGGCATTCGGTTTTCGCTAGTGAGTTAAATCAACAACGTTTAATGCAGCTCTTGAGATTTCGAACAGAACGTAGACTTCATGTCGGATATAGAGGTCTTGGAAAGTTAGTGGACGATAAACGACGGATAGCCGAGTCAAAGGGACTTTCAGGTATCGAGCAAAACCCTAGTATCTGCGGCCATTACGAGCGCTTCAATATCGTGTGTACAAACCGCACCATCGCACTGTTCTTACTAAAGTTTCGAAATTCTCGTTAGTCCCTACGACGATAGTAGATTCAGAGTCAAGTAAGATCGACAGAGCAAAACCGCCGGATTTCGAGTATCATCGCGACTCCTTGGGAGATCATTCCCACAATATTGATCTTTCTCTTAATTTCAGCAAGAATTCCTAAATCCTTTCCGCGGCTCTAACTCCTACATATTCTCAGGAACGAGATCTTAGCCGAGTTTACATTAGTGTGCGTTCCCCGACGATTTCCGACTTGTTAGTGTACAGACGCTAGTTCTCTGTACTCTCGGGGAGTACAGGGACAATCTCTGTCGAGCTCGTCCTCGTGCGCCCTCAAAGAGGTTGTCCGATTTGTCGGTACAGTGAGAAGTACTCCTCACTGTCGACCACAAGAGCCATACCCAAAAAATCCTTCGCGCGCATCATCGTTGGGTTAATATCATTTGGTGAGGATATGCGCACGTGACTTAGACGGAACGACCCCAAGATGGATCAGTGTTGTCAGAGAAACCGCATTTATACTTGGTGCGACACGATGAGTATAGATTAGCTCTTTGCACCGTAAAGTTCTAGGAGGGTGAAGCATGGTGTCAGACGCGGTTCAGCGCGATAGTGCAAAAGGCTGCCAGCTGTATCTGTCACGTGTAATCGTGTTAATCCTTAACAGATTAGTCTAATCGCTCATCGACGATCGGGGTATTCGTCAGATTTCCACTTTCTGTATCGCCATTATTGCGCCAGGTTTCGGTAACTGAGATCTTATGACGTTTGTATATGATTCACTTATCGTTTCATACCTAGGATAGCATCGTTACGTTAGATCCTTCTTGCGCGGTCCTCAATTTTACTTTTTAAATAGAAAAAGAAATATTTAAGTGGTCGAAAGCTGCTTTATAGATAATTACAAACTTACAGGGTGTTTAGAGAAACGTAACATGAAAGTGGACGTGAAAAGAACGTTCTAAAACTCTGGACTCTTCATCATTTTTCATTCATCCTCGCAATAGAATTTCAAACCATCAAGTGTCACGATGGTTGACGCTGTAAAACCAATATAACGCGATCTACTTGCTTCACACGAAATGCCTCGTTAGGCCGAGTACCAAAATCCGGAATAAACGTAATTAGTCGAGTTGGTCGATCAGACATTTAATGCACATTCGGTTGAATTTGATAAAGCACCGTGCCCTGGCGACAGAATCTTATGACAGAACGGCTTGTCCCCGGGGAGGACGAACACGTCCCGGATTTTCTTCCCTCGTGTTCGCGGCAGATTGACCATGATGAATGCCAACGCGGGCTTTTCGCGTTCGATGCAGTCGGCGCAACGTGATCCCGTTTATTCCATCAAAGGGCGGGTCAGTCAACCCGAAACGTCGGGTTATCCTATCAGTTCTCATTGGAGCAATAAACCGTGAAAAGCGCCAGGAGGATTGACCGGGTTGACATTTTTCGAGCGCGTTCCCTTCCGCGGCGCTTTGGAACTTGGAAGAAAAACGCTCGAGCCCCCTGTCGGACTCCCTGAAAGGACTCGCGGCGAGGCACGAGTTAGTTTGAGCGTAGCCACGGAGTTTTTTTTAAATTAAGTACCTCCGGTTAAGTGGCGGTTTAAAAGTTCGCCGAATATACGCGTACAATCTTCCTCCTTGGAAGGAATTATTATTCCTTTACGAAAGATTCGCTTTACGAAAGACGGCCGTGTTTAATTCTAAATAAACGAATGAGGACGGGGAAATCGAAGAGGCGAGTGACAAAGCGATCGGGTTGCGAAGCTACAAAGCCAAAGTGCTCGGAGTACTCTCTTCGGAAGAACTTCCTCCTGCTTATATATATATGTTGTATGTATTGTTGTATATATATGTATATGTATATATATATATATATATATATATATATCTATATCTATATATATATCCCAACAATCCTCCTTTGGGTTACCCCTTCTCAAAGCAAAGTGCAAGATGCGCTGCCCTTTGCCCAGCCCCTTATCGACGCAGGACCTGTCTGCTGTCCATCCAAGTCCATGGCCCGGAGATCCTCTCGGACGGATTTCGAAATTGGCGATGCTTGGAAAATGATGACCGAGTGACTATTTCGATACTCACCTCCTCCTTTTTGTCTCCTTCGCGGGGAGCCGCGAGGGAGGGAAGATTTCTTTTAAAAATACGCGCTAAAGTCTATCCAGCGATGGGAAAATACGAGGCGCGGAGAGGAATAAGAGAAACCGCCGAGGGAAAACAATCGAGGGACAAGATAAAAGTGATCTTTTGTCTTGCGCCAAGCGGACAAATCTAACTTGTCTCACGAGCCAGCGTCGCCGGGCGTATCGCCTCCGTCTCCCATTTCCCCCCGTCCAGTTCTGCCAGCCACGGAATTTGCAACGCATCCGCGCGGCGTTGCATTGATTGCACCCCGGAGCGAATTGCATCCGCAGGCACGACGGTGATCCCCGCCGGCGGAACAACGAGATGCAATGTTGAAATTGATGACGCGAGTATAGACGGGATCGTGTTACCGCCTGAATAGAAAACGGGACGGACTTCGGGGCCGGAGGTAAATTCTTGCGAAACAAATCACCAAGGACAACTGGCCGTTCGTCATGGCCAGTGGTTCTTGACGCGTTCGCTGTCGGGGAAATTAACGCTGAACCTACCGCTCACTTTCTGGACGTGTTTATGTATACTACGTGTGTATTAATGTGCATTACGCGTATACTTAATGGAAAGAGGACTGAGAAAAGGTGTTGATAGATGGATGGAATGAT
Organism: Ampulex compressa; assembly: GCA_038496175.1. Taxonomy (NCBI): domain Eukaryota; kingdom Metazoa; phylum Arthropoda; class Insecta; order Hymenoptera; family Ampulicidae; genus Ampulex; species Ampulex compressa. Next base: position 44,709 of record JBCFXI010001120.1, read on the forward strand.
TCGCTCTCTGCGGTGACATCGTGGAAATCGCGAAAAATATTCTTATACAAAGTACAGCGATTTTTCCGAGAAGTGACCGATTGGTTATCGCTTTGATGGGTTTGGCGTTAAGAGCGTCTTGTCCTGAGTGCCGAAAGTTTGTTTGAGAGAAAGCTACCAAAACTTCCTTAAAATCGATATCGGCTGCAGATATAATTTTGCAATGGCATTTATAATGTTTTGAAGAAGAAAAAAAATCACTAGATGTTTTGTAATTGGTACTCACGGTTAACGATCTTATTACGATATATTTCATAGTTATGGAACGAACGTATTAACGTTTTTAGTGATCTTAGTTGTAGAGCTTTAGTGAAGAACGTCTTGCGATTTTTTTACTTAGGAAATCACGTTTATCGCGAGCTAATTTAGTTGCCGAAAAATAAATGTAGTATTCGTATGAAAGCTAGAAACTAGTGTCGCACTCGCACGAAAAGAACCACTGGCCATGGAGTATCCTCCGTCGCCTTTCAGGCGAGTGACAAAACGGTCGTTAAACTGTTAACCGGGTGATTTCTCGGCGACGAACGCTTGAGGGATCCTCGAGCGAATCGGTGAAATACGATGCAACGAGCACCTTGTTTTGGCGGCAAGGTGTTTTAGACGGATCGACTCCTGGGATGAAGCGAAACCTCTAGAATTTATCAACTCCCCGTCTAAGAACATAAAACCGAATTATCGAATCTTCGTTACCGATCGACTCGTTTTTCTCAACGCAAAGAATTCTCGTTAATGATTATTTCATAGATTATTGCGCGCTTCGATTTCTCAACGGCAGATCACGCCCTAGTGCAACTTTAAAAAATGGACGCGGAGAGCCGTACCGGTTCTTCGTACTTCATCGGTCGATATTTCAAGGATAAGGAGTCACCCTAGGGTAACGCCTGGGAATATCACCTTAAGCTGGCGTCATCTGTTGGCGCAGGCCTTAGTCTCCAAAGGGTTGCTGCCCCGAAGAAGACGCGCTTCGTCCTGCATTATTAACCCCTTCTGGCCCAACGTATTCGATGGTCCATTTCGTATCCGCCCCTCTATACGCTTCCTCCTCAAAATCCGGCCGCATCGTCGCTCCGTAAAATGCGGAGAAGAGTCCGCTGGACGAATATGAATGCGACCGTGGAGCGTGGAGTGGGCTGCACTTCGATTAATCCGCTTCTGGTTTCTGCCAATTACTTGCGGCACGAGTAATCAACACGGCAGCACATTTGTATCCATTATCGCGTATACCGAATCGCTATAAAGTGCCACTTGCAAGAGGTACGCCGATGAGCTGCGGATTCGGTGCGGCGCGGCAAAATGTTAAGGCTGCCAAGTACCGAGCGTAACTATGTGAATTTAGGTTGCTTCGATTAGCCACCAAAGTAGACCGAACGTATCGTCCGACCTTTGTAGTATCGTTTCCTAATTAGAGATACGCGATGGGCTTCGTTGTTTATGATTAAGTCATCCTGCTCGATATTTTTGAGAACCTATTAAAACTTACGGGAAATAGTCTGTTCAATAAGACGAGGAGACGATTATCGGGTATTTTGTGAATTTCTCGTACAAATTTCCTAAGTGAGCGTCGAAAAATAATAAATAACATTCTTCGGTTCGATCACTTCAAAATTGTAGATCTTTAAGACGGGGTGTTTTCTGAGATTTTCCACGATTCTCATGCAGCGTACGGTATTAATATATTAATCTATTAACGTTTTCCCTTTGTCCTCTTATTCTCTAAGAATATATTCGCCGCACATAAATATATCTAAAAAGTGGCTTATCGTTAAATTCCTACGTAATCGATTAAAATATTTTCCCATACAACCAATATACACCGTCATCATTTGAATAGTACTTTACATGTTTTATATCTCACAAAAAAATCGAGGATCGGTCGGTTCCCGCTCATTACGAATCTCGCAGACTCTGGAGAGAGAAACCGGAGTCCTGTCTAAAAGTACACCGAGTCATTTTGGATTTATACACCTCGAGAGCTCATCTTGGTCCGAGGCGGGAGTATTTGTCTCGAGAGGAGGTTACGAAAGAACGAGTAACGGAGCGTTGCGCGAAAGATCATAAAAATGTATCCGCCAGGATCGCGGTGTACCGTGCGAGAGGGTGGCTCAGGGGGGCGAAACGTTGCGGGGAGTGGGTGGGGCTTAGCTGGAGGAAGTAAAGTTTCGAAAACGAAGACTTATCTACGAGCACGTCGGTGGGCACGCGCGCGGCCCAGCACCAAACCGGCCCTTGCATACTTTTAAGCGCGAGGATTTACGAGCTCCGCGGTCGCATCCACGCTCTCGAAAGCTCAAACTTTGTCAAATATATTAAAAGCTGTCCCTCGCTTCGCGCCGGTACTCCTGGCCCCGACAAAGATATCCACGAGCTCTCGTCTCCTTCCCCTCTCTTCCCTTTCCCCTCCTTTCCTTCGCCACTCTCTTCCAGCCTCGAAACCTCACAGTACACGCTTTGTGTTTTTGTCTACCTTCGCGAAATTCCAAAGGCGTCAACTCTCGAAAATACACACCGTGCGTTCGTCTCGAGAGAAGGCGCGATATATACGGTTCGTCGTTCATTGGCACATGATTCTAATTGGAGGATTCGTTAGAAGCTGGAGAGAGACGTTTTTTAACGCTGACTCCTCAGGTACGAAGGCTATCCTTGGGTGATCGTCTGTCTAGTCATCAAATGTTTTATGTCTAGCGGTATATACCGTCTTAAAGGACCGACATTAACCGATTTCTACCTTGGAGTGTTAAGGCTGCTCGATTGTTCCCCGCCGACCGATCATCGAGGGTCCTGCAAGACGGACCTCTGGTATTTGTCATCGTTGTACACGAATTTAGAAAGTGTAACTAACAGAGCCGAGTGACCGCCAAAATGGGCCAATACTGTTAGTAGAAATTGTAAGGTCTACCAGGAGAAAGTGGGTCATGTTGGTTGCACGCGTGGACAGTCGTCTATCTTCTAGCGCGGAATAGTCTACGAAATGATTATCCGTTACAGCTGTTTTGTACTTGGACTGCGAAATTGAGTAGCGGCAACGAATTATACGTAACAATTACTTATTACGTCACATAGATATTTTACTATTATACAATACACACATCGATCAACCTAATCCATATTTTTTACGCGAATAACATTGCGAAAATTGTTTTACAAATTATTTGTAATGTTTATTAGACAAAACGTTTACGAAATTATTTGCGGTAACATCGCTGGAATGTTCATTTGAATACGTCGAGTATCCTGATACTTATGAAGGGTAGTGTACCTCGAATTTAAAGCGCGGTACAGCGTCTATTCATCGTCGTAGCACGGTCTACGCGTAATGGAAGAGACATCGTTCGTTCGAGGGCAAGGTGTTTGGAGGTAAACGTACGACGCGAGGAATATCTTATTGCACCGTATAAAATTTCAAGTACGTCGATGAGAACGTGGTAAGTGCCGCGATGTGTTGTAGGAAATACGACGTTTCCGAATATCCATGTACGATTTTCTTGCCAATTTTTGCGAATACTCAAACCATTCTTTCGTAAAACAAAATTTGCGCGATCGAATACGTCAAAGTAATCTTCGCAACGTAAATCGAAATTTAAAATAAACGAGAACGTGAGTAATCGCTATGCAGTTATTACGAAGTAAACATTTATTTCCTATCCTAATAACTTCAAACATCTCTCGCCGTCTTTGCCAAATTATTTTTTTTAATTACAGCAATCGTTATGTAAAAAACGATCGATCTCTAGATTCATCCCAAAAATACGACTCGGACGCTCCGACTCCAAGTCCTTCGACGAGGGCTCAACCGTTTCTCCTCACTGGAATCATAATAAATCCCAATTTAATCCTAAGGCCTCTCAAGGACCACCTACGCGGCACAGCCTCGCGCAGTGAAAACATATTTGTTACCTTTATTACCCAAAAATATATTCCACGCCAGGAGCCCGACATCGGTGCTCTCAATCTGACATTTCTACCCACGTCTCGTGCACGCCGGCATAGAGGCGGAAGGTCCAAGATATCCGAGAATATTTCGATGCTCGTGCGACGCTCCTCTCGTAGGAGCCGCAAAGTCTACGCCCATGTCCGCCGGTGGAGCTGGGAAGACGGAGAAAAAGGAAGGTCCGGCTACGCCGGTGGAATAGCAATATCCACCTTCCCACCGCCAACCAACACGAGCACCATCCTCGAACACGGTGTCCACGGTGTTGCAGGCAGTCCCATCCCAACGTCCCACGGCGCGCCATATTTTCGGACACGCGAGTTTATACTTCACATTACGCAGCCGCCGCCCCATTGAGGTGCAAAGCAGGTAACCGAGAGAAATCACGATTCACGAGACTTCTTTCTCTCCCCTTTTTTCCACCCTCCCCTCCCCTCTCGCCCCTCGCCTCCTACGTGTGCCCCCCCCCACCCCTCCCTCCTCCCCCCTGGCCTCCTCTGGCCCTCGATAAAACCGTACCGTCTGGAATACCAAGATTCCACGGCGCTCCGTTTATCTCGCGTGCGCGACGTCGTTAGTCCTCTCGCGGAAAGCGAAGATTGATGAAGCGTATAAGGGCGCCGCCGCGAAACGAGGGCCGCCCTTCTCCCCCTGCCCCCGCGGGGGGACCTAGAGCTACGTGCAACCTACGTGGAAGCCCGGCCTCGAGCCTCGAGCCACGAGCCACGAGCTCCTATTTGGCCTCACTCGATAAGTCTCTCCCCGTCGGCGACTAGATCCGCCGCCACTCTTTCTCTGCCACCCGTAATTTGTGGTTACCCGACTTTCATTCTTCGCCCCCGCGATTTCTGAGAGCACTTTTATCGCCGGGAATCGCGCGCGCGCGCATGAGAATCCATCGGGCGCTATTCCGTCGGGTGGAGGAATAGCGAGAGGAATGCACCGTTGTTCGATACTCTATCGATCGCCTTCGCGGAGGTGTGCGAGATTTATCGAGATTTAGGAGATTTTTTACCCTGGAAAGGGAAGTGTTCCTCGTTTTGACTTTGCGCCTCTACGCTTGGCGCGTTGATCGTAAATTGGATGGGATGATTTTAAATGGGATGTGCTGTGATACGATTTGTGAGCTGTGTTCGATGATCTTAGGAAATTAATTGGACGAACTCGATTATTTTGCATGCGGTAGTTGGTAAGCGTAGGTCGGACGATTATTTGGAGCTCCGGTTTGCTCCGGAATATTCTCAGCCTAGGTACTTAATGCACGGCGAGGAACGTCGTAAATGACTTATTTCGTCAAGCTTGCGTTACGGGGTTTTTGGAAACAAGAAGCCAATTATCTGCAGGCACGTTCCTCGCATAAAGGAAAATAGTCCTGGAATATCGCGAGCTTACTCGTAATTAGTCATAACCTCTTTATACCCGGAGCAGAACTGGCGCGAGCGAAACGCAACGTCGACTCGGACTCGACGCTGGACCGCAAAGAATTAACCCTCCGTAACCCCGAATTTTCCCTTTTTTTTCGCTTTCCCCCCTCCCAGAGTTACGGTCGCGGTTTATTATCCGTTTTCTCGTGGCCCTGCGCGGCCCAGGGAGGGGTGAAGACCAGAAGGATGGGAAGGGGTGGGTGGAAGAAAGTACGAAGTAAATTACTCCGCGCCCATGCCTTTGTCGCGCGGTCACGTTTAATTGGACGCAAAAATAAAGTCAGGATTTTGGAATCGCGAAACGTACCCGCGGATCAAAGGCCTTCCGGCAGGAAATGATTTCCGTTCCAACAAAAAAAAAAAAAAAAACACGTACATACGTATGTTGAAAAACAGAAACAAAAAACAGATCTCGCAGAGTTTAATGAAAGGAGCATCGCGTTTTATAAGTTCAGGTTTATTTTTTTGGAATTGTTCCTAAGGCCCTCGACGTTCCATAAAAAATGTGGATGTCCGATAATCCCTCGCCTCTGGCATCTGCGTAAAATAGTATAAGTTGTGGGTTATGGATGCTTAAATGCATTCATTACTCGGTACGCTTCCTGCTCTGCTCGTGTCGAGTTTAACATCGCTTCTCCCGGTTTACCGAGGAATAATGCGCTATAGTACTGATTTTAGTCTTCTCACGAGGGCACTATGCTGTCGATCAATAATATAGCCTGGATGACTAAGAATACGATTTCCTTCTAGGTTGAGACGTAATACTGAGAATATTTATGTTTTATATTTAATAAATATTTAATGCTCTCGAGAGTGTACAGTGCGTTGCTTGATAAAGGATCCGTCTGATTAGCGAAAGCTTTGACCATGTAGCCGGTGAACCGTAAAATTAATAGCGTGCATTACATTAATTCTCCTCTTTATAGACGAGTTTGCAATTTGCATACGCATATCTTTATCGAGGAAAAAATATCACATATTTCACGTAATAATTCTTTCGAAATTCACGTTACTTTGTAAATCATCTTCCTCCGTCTCAAAATCGTTGAAAGCAACGAAGCTCGTCAGCTTTGCCATTATCTCTCTCAGAAATTGTAATTACGACATCTAATTGTGTAAGGAATAAAATTTAAATAATACTTCAATGTAGCATAAAGGGCAAGTAAAGTACCTAGCAGAGCTCTCTCCACGGTGCAAAATAAAAGCTCTATTACTGTTACGCGCGTTCCTTGCATCAACGCAAAGGAAAAAGGAGAAAGCTCGTAAAATTATGATGAAAAAAAAACCCAGACGGTCGTACGATCACCATCCTGCTATCGGCGCAACCATCCGTAATATCGTCCACCTCGTCCGTTCCTCGAATTTCCATTTAATAATTCCGATCGTTAAAGGAGGATCGATCGGTGCAGGAATCGAGAAAATAAGGGCGTACGTGGCGCGTTTAAATGCCGGTGCCGGATGTCATACGTCATAATAAGCAGCGTACTACAATAAATTCTGGGTCGCCTGATTATACGCGACTACGTCATGCCCGGCCGGGTAGGAAATGTGAAATCTGTCACGCGGCTGAATAAGCGTAATCAGGCCGGCCGAAAATCGCTTTCCACGTGACCGTGTGTACGAATCGATTTTGCGCGTGTCTGCGCGGCCACTCACCTTTCACTCACACGGGCATATTTGCGCTAACCTGGAGTTCCACCAGGCCAGGAGGAGTTGGATGGATGGCGAAACGAGAAGCTTATCGGTGTAAAGTCCTTATCCGTGTAGGTCCAGAGGTTGGCAATGCGATATTCGTCGACGGTCCTCGAGGCGAACCGTTCTCTTCGAGATTCCCCGACCCAATTCAACTTTGGTGCGCACGATGAGCTAGAACTTATGCCCGTGTCGAGTCCCTGGACCTAAAGGGACGCTTCCATTTAAACGTATCGCGCACTCCTGTAACTGCCGATTCTTAGGGCGTACCTTTATATTCCGCTTTGATGGGAGAGTCGGAGTCGAGAGACGCTTTATCAACGCTGGTCGAGTGGCCGTATTGCATTTGGACCGTAGGTTTGCGCGGAGTAATCTGTACGTTGGACGTGTACAAAGCCGAGGAAAGTCTTGCGGACTAAGGGGGATGCATCTCATTAATTACGTACACGTCTCTTGGCATTATAGAAGCTGTATTAGCGACGATTTCCAAAAGCTACGGATCCCTTCAGTAGGAATTCACTAGAGGAAGCATTATTTCCGAAGAAGTACGAACTTGATATTATACAATTTTCCTGCCTGCTTTATTTTCGTCTTTTTTTAAAAACGTATACCACCTTGAATATACCAGAAAAATGATGAATAGCTTCACTCTTAAAAGTGTATTCCGCAATGTCGGATCTGGACCGTGAATTATACACTGAAAATGACCGTGCAACGGTGATGGGAGAAATTCGAATCCGATGTAAGTACTTTTATCCACTCGACCGCCGTGTCTTCTATCGATTCCATTTCCACAAATTCTTTTTGTCGATAATCGCTGCTCCCTTCGTTTCGCAGCTCCGAGAATGATCCGGGCGAACGACGGCGCTGTGTCTTATCGAAAAGCTCACCGAGATGCCTCGAGGAAGCGAGAGGGGTTTCCTCGGTTACGTCCAACAGTCCCACCTTCTCAACATCGTTCGCGATAACGACATTCGTCGCACCTCGTTTGCGAGTTTTCATTACTTCCTCTTGCACTGGACGAGACTAGGCTGGCTGCGCGATAAGTCGGCCTTTATTTTCCCAAGGATGATCGGCAGAGTTCAACGGTGAGGAAGAGATGGATCATTTCGTAAGATCTCGGAGGCCATTAACGTGGCCGATTTCGGGTCAATCGTGCGGCCAATATGGGCCGTGTGAGAGACTTGCGAAGTTTGGGCATCGAAGATAAGCGGGAAAGAGGTAGAGGGGGCTCGAACGCGGGGTTAATGTAACACCTGATGCGCGAATGTTCACGAGCGACGATCGGAGTTATTGGCGGAGAGTAATTTTTCGAGGGAAAGGAGCCAGTGAAAAATGCCAACGTTTCGCGAGGATTTGCGGCTGGTCGAAAATCGGATGGTATTTTGAAACCCGGAAAGGAAGTCAAATCGATGAACGAGATTGATGGTACGTTACGCTCTACATACCAGAAGTGATAGTCGAATAAAGGAACTCGAAACAATATGTTATCTCCAATTGAAGGCGCGTCAAGCTGTAAAGATTAGCAAGCTGTGGGAGCTATTGTGAAATAATAGGCGGAGATCGATAGTTTTGTTATTAAACTTCCGGTTCTTTCGTCTATCCCTCAAGTGAACATATACTCTACTCTGAGTTCGCTAATATATTTATCAATGGGAGGTCCCAGGTATTCGAGCAGTATAATTTTCATCCTTGGGTTGTAGGAAATTTTCGGAATAATGCAATCGTGATAAAGAAGAATATCCAGAGTGCTTGGGCTCGTAACAGCAAGAAAATTAATTCCCCTTAAGCGAATCACTTCCCTAAAGTGGCATTTTGTCGCACTGTGCACAAAGAAGGGAACGAAACGAGCGTTCAGAGGCACGTATACGGCTGTGACGTAGCAATAGAGTGCTTTTGAATGGACAAAGACCCTGCAGTGGGTAAAGCCTAACGGAGGTACGAGTTCGGTCGCAGTGGTGCAAAGGCTTTTTAGCGTAAGATCCATTGAAAGATCGAAATCGAGGTTCAGGCTGGCGACGTTCTCCGGAATCAGATGCACACGAATGTGACGCCATGGTGACCTACCAGCGGTTTCTGGTCGGTGAATAGAACATTTATTTCCAAACTCAACACTCTTGGCTACACTATTACAATACATTCACTTTTTCCCTGCAATCTTAGCTTCTTAAATTATCAGAAGTTGGGTACAAACGATCAATCACTCGGTGGCTAACGAGTGGCCTTTGAATTTGGAATAATCCAGGGATCTGGAAAAAAATAATAGCTAACCTACGGGGTTGCCTCTATAAACACCGTTGATTTTAAATTTCGACACTATAATCTTACCATAATCACATTTTCTGCCTAATCTCGTACTCATGGTGGAGGAGAAAATGAGACGTAAACGATGGATTGCTGAAACGATTAACGAAGCTTTCGATTTGTGGCAATCTATGAGTTTGGAAAAAAGAGGATAACTAATTTAGGTCAAAGTATTTGAGCGGAACGTTGATTTGCGGTTATTGTGGTTTATAGCGGTTTAATTTAGAGGGCTTCGAGGATCGGCGAGCGATGAAGCCGCGGCATCGCGGTACGAGCCGTAATGTGCGCTCGCAACAGATCTTTCCACAATGGCATTTTGAGAGCGTTTCATGGCCCCCGGGGTCCTGATAACTTCGCGGAAACTTTCTTCCGCGGCTGTTTTCCGACGATTTACGACCGTACATTCGGGATCAAAAGCAAACTTTAATCGAACATAACGACGTTAGCGCCTTAAGCACGTTTGCGTGCGCCCCTTTGGTTACCTGCGATAAGAGAATGCGCCACGTAACCGACGCTTTGCCACGTTCTTTTTCATCCTGTAATGAAACCGCTTAACGTAACTCACGAATAGAAGTAATGGATGGAGGGTAGTCTTGTCCTTGCATCGAATTTTATCGGAAGGCTTTTAAACGGTGACGATTTATATTACATTTTTACGATGTTAAGACTTTGAGCGAGTGAAATTTGTATAATATGACGTAATAATATATTTATTCGAATTTAGCATTACTTATGAATCTAATGTCGTATATACCAAATATACTGAACATCGTTTTTTCAAATACCACGGTAAACTCATATTTTTAAACCGATCAACGATATGTCAGATGTACATCGAATATTCCTAGCATTTTCGCACGTTCGCTAGACTCCGCCATGCTTCTCATTATTTTCTAAGAACTGTCACGTTTCCACGAAAATTTACACAATAGAATCGAACGTGCGAACCGAACGGAGAGGAAGAATTTCCACTGAGTTACACACACAGGTTGTTGTAAGTTCGCGAATCACAGACACGTAGGTTCACTGTCACCTCTGGTTAACTTTACACGTCCTCCGCATAGTTCAAGAGACGATGATTTGGACCTTATTCCGGCGTTATTAATGTGGTATTGTAGACTCCAAAGAGGGTACTACCTTAAGGACCATCCTCAAAGTCGACCAAAAGTTAACGTTGGGGTACATTGAACTCCACGTCAAAACGTTGCTTAAAATTGAACAACGTGTAACTTGGTACATGAAAAATATGTGGAGTTTTATTGATTACACAACGATATGTGAAATTACATTGCGAATTTTTTAAAATATATTATATTTGTAAAATAAATATCTATAAGAAACAGAAGACTAAATTGAATTACCGCATAAAAAAATATATCAGTCAGTTTTTTTTTAAGAAATTTCTTTACACAAGCGTATTTGACGTCCACATCATCCGCGTCGCGAAAAGCAAATCGATATCGTCGTTTAACGAGTACACTTTTCTTTTTAAAGTAATCATCAGCACCGATCGCTAACGTCATTTGGCTTAGAACCTACCGCGTAAGGTGGATTCAAAATCAGCAAAGACGCCGCTTTAACGCCTTCATTTCCAATCGCCTTGCTCCGCATTTTGCCGATCTCACTTGTACCGGCAGAGATTAACGATCGATGCCAGAAATGAAACGAACGCTTTGGCGCAACGTCGATCGCGCTTCTCCCCCATTGTGTTGGCGCACCATTAATAATCGATCCCGAAGACGATCCCGCGGAAGTGGGGCCGACGTTCGTAGTTAATAATCACGAGTGAAATCCGGCAGCCGGGTGGGAATTCCGGGTTCGATAAATTTGGCGTGCCTGCGGAAGCGCAGAAGGAAAAGGCGGCTCGTCTTTGGCTCCAGACGGACGGAATCCAACCGCCGGTTTCGCGAGGCGGCTTGTGGCGGTTTGAAACCATCGCGCATCGCCCACGGGGACTTCGCTAAGTTCTCGAGCAACTTTGTTCTTGGTGAACCTTACCGGAAACATCGCCACGGAATTTCGCGCCCCGGTAATGCGCCAGGAACGGATGGAGGAGACCGAAGTGGTCGCGCTTCGGGCGATAATAATTCTTAATGATCATCGATTTGGCCGACGCGCGGCGATCGTTTTGTTCATTCGATTGTTATACGTTCATCATATTTCTTCGTCGAATTGTTTATCTTCGATGTTTGATGTAATCGTTCTTGAGGGGCTGGCCTTTTTAAGGACATTTTTTTGAGCAAACGGGGACAATGCGATATTCCATTATACATATATATATATATATATATATATACACATATGATTTTTAGAAATCGGCGCCTTCCTTTTATTTATGCAACTTATTCCACATTTTACTGTAGGATACTGTAGGATATTTGTTAGGTATATAAAGAACCGTACGTCTTTCCTTCGTTTTAATCCTCGAAGAATGTGGCGCGATAGTATCTCGTTGCATTTCAAAGTCCATTTGCACGACGCGAAGCTTTTAAAGACTTACATTTCTTACATGCTCGTAAGGCATGCCGCTGCTTTGTTTGCCCTCGCTCGGAAGTTGTAAACTGGGTTATTAGAAACAGCTCGTCGGCAGCTTCCGCGGCAACATCGCGTCAGACTCAAGACGTGAATTCTATTAATTATGAAAGTTAACTATCAGGGAGGGTGTTTAGTTGCGAACTACCGCGGCCACATCTCCGACACTCCGAGCACTCTTTTCTTACAATATTTTATTCCTAGACTACTTGTATCTTCATCCATAACTCGGTGAACGTATTATTTTAATGAAAATCACGTTCTGGTTCGATTTCATTAATTGACGATTTTGTACTCAACACGCCACGTTAGTATCTAAGTATGAAATTGATAATGCGCATATATAATTTTCAACGGATAATACGTGCACTGTATATTTTATTAATACGGACTTTATTTTGCAATCGAGGTTATTTCGTAGCGTGGCATTGTTGATCCACTTTGGTTTATTAAATGTTCGATCACAGGTAGGAGCGCGCAACGAAATTGATTATTATTCCACGCTTTGAGCGAGAATACGGAACCACTTTCGGTGCTCTTACACGGAGGAGCGGCTGCTGACATTTTTACGAGTCTCTCTTCTCGGGACGATATTGAGATTTTTATTTTTCATAGCACGATATGTATCGTCTAGAATTTGACGATACATATTTCGCCGTAATACAAAGCCGATACATATAACGCCGTATACGCAATGCAAAGCTACGAATGTAACACTGGTTTGCCAAATAGCGTATGCACTGTTGTTTTTATTATACGCCTTCACATTGATATTTATTATCAACATCGTGCCAGGTATGCTATAGCATCGAACAGCGATCACAGCCAAGGACAGGGATCGTCGTTCGCAACTGTGCATCAGGGGTACACACTTCCAGGCTTCGTCCATTCGAGTAAAATTCATGGCGTACCTCGTAAAACTCTAAAACAATATTCTCCCTTGGAGATGAAACGTGGAAATAAGCAAAACTAAGGCTGGTCGGCCAAAAGGCGGAAGGACGATTTTATCTTGATATCCGGAAACCTCGCGATGCTCGATTCCGTTTCCGTTTATATCGATCAGGGCGCACTGCCACGAACGTAAGCGGAGTAAATCCCGTGCAAATAATTTATAGATAACCACGGCCCGTTCGTCGTAAGATTTCCTCCTTTACGAGCAAACTGCCGGCCGATTGAAAAAACACCCCACGTCCGTGCCATAGACGATTTTTATGGGAGCGGCTCGACCGCATTGGGTGAGATTTTCCGTGGAGGCATCGCCCGCGGATATCCGTGAGCCTGTTATACATTTATGCCTGGCTGACAGATTGCCCGCCCCTACGTACGCGGTTAACGCTTTCGATACTGCAGAACAGGCCGCAGTACGGAACGGTCGGGACCGATGTGCGATAAGAAAATCAGGAGGACCCGAAGAAAAGGCATCTTGGAGCAAGGGGAACTTTAATTTGATGCATATTTAATTTGATATTTGTTGATTTGATTTAGTAAATTTAATTGCAAGATTGGTTTATCAAATTTGTTCATTTTTTAATTCGTCTAATTATTTCTAATTTATTTGTTAAATTTACAGCGGCACCGATGACAAGGGACGCATTGATTTTTTATATAACCGATGGGGAACTTTGGATAATGGTTCTTATTCTTTCGTCCTGCATATTTTTGTTACAGCAGGAGGACCTGAAGAAAAGGCATCTATGGATCAAGGAGAACTCTAATTAGATGTATTTGTTGATTTGGTTTAGTAAATTTAATTGCAAGATCGGTTTATTACATTTTTTCGTTTTTTAATTCATTTACTTATTTGTAATTTGATTTGTTAAATTTACAGCGCCACCGACAGACGATCTCGACAAGGAACGCGTGACTTACGACGACGAAGACCATTCGCGTCTTATCGCTTTATGCAAACATTTGAACCGCAAGACAAAAGACGTATGACGCACGGCGACGAGACGGGACGGCTGACTGAAAGGTATTATGGTACATACCGCCTACGATCTCGGCTCGACCTGACGTATCAAATAAATATATGCGGTTTACTTCCCCAAGGCCGTTCTGTTAATAAACAACCCTCCATAGATGTATTTATTTAATTTATTAAATCATTTAATTAAAGTTTATTATTTTATGCCTGGGTATTTCTTGACGCGTTCTTTTCATCTCTTATTTATTGCTTGGGGGTGGATTACAAACCATGGTAACAAAGATATGCAGGAGGAAAGAATAAGCACTATTATCCAAAGTTATCTATCGGTTATATAAAAAATAATTTTACATAGTATAATAGTTTTTATTGACTCACCGTGTACATATCACGCGGATTCGAATCATTGATATTCACCTCGAACTTCGAAGCCTCGATCCGGCCTCAATTCTCATTCGCGCATGCCCGAGGATATTAATAATCTTATATTGGAGCAGCGAATATTAATTTTTCCTACTCCGTGCTCTAAAATAGGATCGTTAATATCTTTAAGCATTACCGAAATACGAGCAACGACAAAATATATTCGTCCATATCTTATTCTCACCGTTCGTGTTACGTAAATCCAAACCTTGTAAATATTGAGCTGCGCCGTTAGTCGGGCGGAGTTGTAAATCGCTGTGAATTTTGATGAGCGGCCACGGTCATTAGCGAGATACAGCATGCGCTCGATGATGGATAACTGTCGTCATTTCCAGCAACGCAAGGGTTAAAAGGAGGAAACGAACCCGTCGCTCCGATACGTCGCGACGTCGCACCCGCGAATAACTTTCTGCCACGCAATCTCTGGGTGTACAGGGCCGATACTGGGTGGGTGAAAAGGACGTAAGTCGTTTGCCGCATCGTCAAAAACTCGTTTAGAGCTCTCTCGATGATTGCCGATGTTCCGCCTTGACTTTGCTCGTCGAGATCGCGTCGATGATTTCCACTCCGCGACGCACAGAGTAATATCTCTTCCGCCTTGGCGATGCCCATTACATATTGCTTATCATCGAATGATCGGCCATAATTCAACGAGAATAATCAAGAAATATCAGGGATCCTTATTATATAGCAACAATAATATAAATCTCCTATATTCAGCACTGGTCTCTCGTTCTATTGATATCTAATAATTCGTGGAGGTAAAAAAGAGGTGGAAAGAAATTCAGACCTTCGATTAACTGATATTTCTCGCAGCCTCGTCGAGCACAATCGAGGCACGGGGATGATAACGGAAATAGAAACTACCGCTTTCTCGCAAAGAGGTTTAAGAGCGGAACTGCTGCTCGACGTTCGGCGAATTTTTTGTCGGTATTTCAAGAAGGACTTTTAGCCACTCGAGCGATCTAAAAGACCGCACGAACTAACGCGCAAGCACTGCCTTGCATCGCGGCTCTATGTATCTTCCTCTATATTCAATGCCACCGTCCTCGTCGAGTGGTGCACCGCCAATAATAATGCTCTTACTCAGGAATCCGATTCTTCTCGTTTCCCGTTCACCAGCCAGTCGTCCTCGATCCGACGAAGGTTACGCCGCCTCCTCGATATCGCGGGCAAAAACCGCATCGTGACCTAGGAGGAATAGAAAGAGGACGAAAGAGGACGAAAGAGGATATAATCGAGGGTGAGGGTTAAGGCGCGTCCGAAAACGCTCCGTAATTTGATAGAGGGGCGAGTTATTTGGTAATTTGCTGTGTAGGAGCATTAAGATTTAGTCGGGTAGTTTGGTGAAACGAGTGGTCGTACATGATAAGTTAGTAAGTTTTTTTTTTTTTTTTTTTTATTAATTTTTTGGCACCGACTGCTAAGGTCATATGGCCTAGGACCTACTGTTTAAGGTGGATTCCGAACCACCAGAGCTACGGTATACATATCACATAGAAAAACCAGAGGTGATGGGCGGGATTCGAACCCGGGTCTACCGCGTGGCAGTCTGAGCCTCTATCCACTACACCACCGTAGCTCTAAGTTAGTAAGTTATTTGCTATTCGAGGAAATTAAGGGACGTTCATGAATCGGCTTCGAGCGGGATCATTGAAGACTGGTATTGTTGTGGGTTATAATCGTTTAAGTTTTTTCTTTCATTTTCGACATTTACTGCTAGCGTAATTTTATCCCGTATATATGGTTTTTTTTTAGATGAATTTTGAACTACAGTGTACATATCGCATGGAGAATTATTTAAAGATGAAGGGTAGAACTGGAATTTGTATTGCACGCAACTATCGTTTCTTGATTGATTATAAGCCGCACCTCCTCCGGTCAAATAAATTATTCCCCTTTTCATTCGATATTCAGCACTCATTTGTGCTAAAATCATCCGAGCCAAACCTTACCGTTTTATCGCCATCTACTGGAGTTACAATATACGTATTAAGTCGATAATTATTTAGACGCGACGCGCAGAATTAGAAGTTCAATCTTTCACGGTGAAAGTCCGAGCATTTATACGCCACACTACTGACACGGCTCTTATTATTATTCATTACTTAATGGAAGTTCATCCTACAGAAGATCGCGGTTAGTGGTCGATAAATAAATCAGCGTCTTGATCGGCCAGCCAATTTCAGGATTCTCCGTAGGCACGATAGCGAAACGACGGAGATCTCCGCCCGAACTTGGGACAAAAGGGAGGGCCGGCTGTCGTGGAAGTCCATTCAGAGCCATTTGGAGATTACGGTGGAACCGACAGGGCGATACGTATCGACGATGACCGAAAGGATACTTGATAAAACTGACGGATCGTGCATGAAGATATCGGGGCAAATATATAGCCGGACATTCGAAACCCTCCGCGGCACACTCCGCTACTCAAAGCTTTGGTTTGACGACCAAATCCCGTCTTCCGCAAGCTGCGGCTTCTCGTTCCACGCTTCCTCTGCAAACGTACGCGTTTCTGGGTTTGCGCGAGTGAAGAATAATAGGAATGTGCGCTCGTAATATTCGAATAGATCGTGGCTGAGCTGAAGGTTTATTTCGTACGGTGTATCGGGAAAAGTATTTTATTTTCAGGCTTTACAGTAGTATGGATTTTAGTTTTAATAAGAGATTCGAAGGCTTAAAATCCCATAAACCGCCAATTGTGGTTTCTTTTTAGTCTCATGTACCATTCGTTTAATTCGCGCACACGTTCGGGATGTGGAAGTATGGAATTATTGAAACCCGTGGCCAGGAAGTTAGGAAAGTTCTGGGTAAACCGGGAGATTACCTTGGTTATCGAAAAAACATCGTTTACTTCCAGTTTCGAGAGTAAAATACCGTGACCTATCAAATAAGAAGTTTCGATAGAAGTGTCAAATAAATAGTTTCATTCGATGTATTAATTTAATTTTTAATGATTCGCCATTTTCACTTTATTTTTAAAATATTGGTGTACATAAATGTAATACTTATACTCGTGCAATTTTAAGATGTTTCACGTCAGAAATGCTAACATCCGTCTTGACTATGCTTCTTAATCCTACGGATTACTTTTTAAACCGTAATCCTTGCAAAGTGTAAGCATTCCAAAGATTTCTTCCAACAGACCAATAAAAACATTTCCTCAAGTTACACAAGGTTTTCTTCCCCTAATGAATTTTACGAAAGCTTCGTAATAACGCAACTCGCAGTAAAACATTCTAATCCGGGATGAACTGATCGTTCGTTAAATCCTACGTAGGAAAAATCAGCGATGTCCAAGGTCTGATCAGAAACGAAAGGTAACCAGGAGGAATTCTACGGTCGCGCTCAAAGAACGGGAGCGAGCAGAGCGTTAACATCGTTTCTCTCGTTGTCGAAGTTTCCTTGGAAATCGAAGCGTCGAAGCCCAACGGCGGTGGGAGAAGCACGAATCTCGGTGTGGCTCGTAAAGCCCTCGCAAATTATTCATCCGCTGTCCTCCGCGCATGGCTCTCTCCGGACCAGTTTCGTCTATGTAAAGCACCGCCGCCTGGCCCCTCGTCTGCAATGCAATGAGGCAAAATCCTTTCCTCCTCCTCCTCCTCCCGAGAAGAACTTTATTTGTTTATTTCCAGTCGTCTCAACGCGGCGAGAATCGGAGAGAAAAGATGCCCTCGAAAAGCTCCTATCGCGACTTTTCCTTCGCGAGCTCCCGTGTAAACGTTTGGTAACTCTTCGTATGCGCCGCTGCAGTCGCTGCTGATTTCTACCTGGATTTTGATTTAGAATATCGAGTAAGACTCGTAGTATGGGGGTGAAATGAAAGGTAAGAAAGGAGGGATAATTAATTATATTCCCTATGGCGTTAGATCGATTGAAATAAGTTCCTTATTGGGTGTTAGAGTCCGATTTTGTGCCAGAAACAATCGGCGCAAAGTTTCGACTTACGCGCGAAGTCTTTGCAAAACTATAAACTGTAATTTGTGTAAATTATACCATGAGAAAATGATAGAAATTCATTTATGTAGAATGAAGTGTCTATTACTCGCATGCGTGTAAAAGTCTATAGGTATTGAGATAGATAAGAAGCACGAGTTGGAGCTCGATCGTTAGAGGCATATGGTCAGTCGTTGTTCGTCCACTTGCTTCAGAGATTTTTCTTTCACCTGTGGCACGTAGTGTCGTCAATTAAGCGATAAGAAGAGGCTTTCTGTGTGTCGCTTTAAAAATAACAATAGCTTTACCACAACTGCCTTTCTTTGCTCTCTCGCTTCAATAGGGTTTTCCAGAAGCCACGCACTCGGTCGGCTTGTGTAAGTACTTACAGATCTCGATTATGTAGCATCAAGTACAGAGTCCAACAGAGAAATTCCTTTGAACTTTATTCATTTAAACGACCTATACAAAGTTAATCTGACGTGTAATATATCCACATCTCGATTACACCGCGTAAACCGAGTTGTGTATGCTCAAAGCGAATGGCTCCGCTGAGCCTGATACGCGCTAAAATGAATAGCACACTTAACAGTATATCTATATATATCTTTATATACATATATATATTTTTTTCTATATGTATCATGAACATCTTCTTCCTGTAATTCACCATCTTATCCCGCCACGCGTATACAACGAGAGATCGAACGTCAAATCCTTAAAATCTCACAAATTACTTCTCAATATTATCGTACATCGAGGAGAATCTCGATTTCCATCGAAAATATATATCATTTCGAATAGAAAGCAAAATATAGAGCTCGATATTCAACAAATTCCCTTTTACGAAATGTAAAGGTACTCGAGAAATAAATACCTTTCGCACCTCGGTACGCGCGTGCAATCGCTTTAAGCCGGCTGTAAGGAATTGGTGAAATATTCGAAAAATCGGCAACGAAAGGCGTGCACTTTCGCTTAGACGCGGTTCGATCTGCCGGAGCCGAGATTGGTCGTCGCTTATATCATTACGACGTCAAAGTGTCTCGCGCAGAACCGGGTACGACGTAGTTTCTTCGACGTTGCAATATCCTCCTAGTAATGTTCCGTCGATATCAAAGCCCATAACGGAAACGCGGCTCGAGTTCCGTTTATCCCTCCTGGTGCTCATTGGCAAGCGTTTGAGAGTGAGGCGGGGGCGTGCAGGGGAGCGAGATGGAACGCAGGTCGCGCGACGAGTGGCGCGCGCGTATAGAGCGAACACTCCTCGCTGGAGAACTGGGGAGACGTCGTGAATGGAAGTTAGGACTCGTATTCCAGAGATCCAGGGTTAAGCCCTTGCTGCTGCCACTGGACTTTTTTCTTAGGCGCTGATGAAATGGGTTTTCTGCATATGCCTCTCGGTCTTCGAGAGCTTCAAAGGGTATTGGTTTCTAATATATGGAGAATGGAACATTTGTGATTGAGTGTTAAAATAAATAAGATGGCATAAAAAAAATTGATTTGCCTCCAAGTAGGTTTTATGCAAGAATTTGGAGGTTTTAGGAGACGAGGCGTTCTCCAGTTGGTACGTAAGTTTTGATCCATCGGTATTTTTGTATTGGAGATATACGTACGAAGGTGGTGTTCCTTTGTGCACTCTACGTGTCTGAGAAAATTAATAGTATGGGTGTTGCAACGAAAGAGGTTGGGAACATCTGTTCTACGGCAGGCGAGAAGAAAGAGTTCCGGTTGAGCCTTGACCGAGAACAGAAGCGAAAAAACGTGAGAAGTTCTTGTAGAGCCTTGATCGACTGCAAACGAAGAAATACGTAGAGTTGAGGATATATAGAATTATTTACCATCGTCGAGTTGTTCACGGTTTACCGCTTATATAAAATAATTATTAATTATACGCTAATAATCGTGTTTAACTCTCGAGATATTTATTGAGTACGGACGTCGGCGTGGTTAGCCATTGTGTGTGAATTTTTACGACACTGTAACGAAATAAATTGTATCGTGAATTTCGGTTTTTATACGATTCGAAAGATATTATACAAAATACGTAAGACTGTTCATAATTCTTAATTTTTTTAGTTTTGATAACACAGTTTTTCTCTTTCCATCGACGACCATATTCGATATCTGAAAGTGTCGTTGAAGGTATTCAGCGTGAGGTTTATTAAGAATTGGATATTAAATCTGGATTTTTTCATGGTATAATGAAATAAGCTGCCCTATAAGTTTCAGTTTGGCGCGAGCTACAAAGGGTGTTGCATAAACTACGCAAAATTGCTTAGAAACGATAACAGCTTTCTCTTGATAACCAAAAACGGTATACTATCGCTCGGTT
Organism: Ampulex compressa; assembly: GCA_038496175.1. Taxonomy (NCBI): domain Eukaryota; kingdom Metazoa; phylum Arthropoda; class Insecta; order Hymenoptera; family Ampulicidae; genus Ampulex; species Ampulex compressa. The sequence continues at coordinate 65,243 of JBCFXI010001120.1, forward strand.
CTTTATCGGCTCGGCACTTTATTAATATTCTAGGCGTCGCTCTCAAAATTGATAATAAAGCAGATCGTCGCACCAAATTTGAATTTGCGCAAGCTTCAAAAGGTATCGCGTAAAACAGGCAAATTTATTTTAGAACTCTTATATTTTCAAACTCCGACGCTTAAAACAACCGACCGCTGAATATTTTCTTTATTATAACATTCTAGCCGTTATTCGTAGATCTTTTCAAACAAACAGATAGGTTGTCCCATAAATCCGATTTTTTTGCGAGTTTCAAAGGACTTCGATGAAACGTACAATAAAGTCTTTTAATTAGCGGAATGTTTTTCGTGACATTTGACGTACCTAAAGGATATCGTGAAAAATGCACAAAGCAAGTTTTTATCAAATAACTCGTATTCGCTTTCACTCACCAACGATTTCATATCGCGCACGATCTGCAAAAGCGGAAGAGCACGACGAGTTTTTTTGTCGAATTATTTATAAACCGATATATACAAAAATATATCTAGTTATAAAAGCTAATTCAATAGAAAATAACTTAGTCATATTTAAGATACGTAAAAAAAAGAAATACACAATCCTTAATTATTCACAGCATCGTTCAAACAACATAAGGGAGTGTACATTTATAAACAAAAAAAATTACTTATCTCTGCTATATCAATAAAATCAGCAGACTTCTTTCTTTCTAACCGATTGCAGGTGTATTAAAACACACATGGTAACGAAGCAGGTAGTAAACCCGATCGTAATCAAATCGATCACAGTCCAGCACCCAGTTTCGGATAATTACTAATTTTCTTCCATCAGCTTTATCTCTCCATTTATGGATAAAGATTCCTAAAGCGAGATCTACCCGCACATAAGAGCTACAGGCAATTCGGAAGGCACCTCGGGCAATAAGTCCCGCGATACACGATCGCCGCAGGCGATGCCAAAGTCAAATAAATAAACAGACAATACTCTCTCCCAGGAGTTTCGCTGATATCGAACTCGTTATTTGTCCTCGCGTCCCCTTCCGCGTTGGTTCTTATCGGGCAGCGTGGAAATTACGAAGGAAGAGCCGTGGTTTCTCGTGTACGCCGGGGCTTTTCACTCCGTGGTAAATGCCGCGATAAAGGGGCCGTGATGGGGCGCGATCGATGGAGACTTGGACCTTCGTCGTGGATTCAGGCCGTATTTTTCCGTGTGAAGTGCGTGCTGATTGGGCATCGTATAAATTCATTAGAGCAGCCATTCTCGTCGCACGTGTGCCAGTGGCGAGCGAGAAGTTTGGGGTGTCGATGAAAGTGCCTCATCTTGGATCCTGGAATCGACGATTCTTCTTTCATCCTCGGTGCGTCAGCCTATCCAGGAAGTCCGAGCGAATTTCATCATCGACTCTGCCAAGATAGAAGACCAACGACGTGCTCTTCGAGCGATATTTCTCGTAAGTGCTGTGCGTAATTAATTATTTCCTAAAGGTTACGCATTGGTAACTCGAGTTCGTTGACGTGCATCGCTGCTAGCGAGGAAGCGACCTGGTTAATTGATTCGGTTGATATTTTTTACGCATTCGCCGCGAGCCGGGTGCAATATTTAACTTTTTCGCGAAATGCAGGCGCGCTGGCGGGTAAGCAAAAAATTGCGAATCAGAGGGATACAGAGTGGATGATTGCGATAAAATACGCGTCGCGCCTATATGCGCGTTGGTTTTTACCACGTGCCACAAGGGTAGTTCGTTATTCTCGTCAAATTGATTAATTATAACTTTATGGAAAACACTGTCTGGCGTTGATTATCGGTTGCCCTGTTTGCGGATCGAAATCTACGGCTGCGTCGATATCGTAGGTTCTTTGTCCAAAGATGTTAGAGATCGCGGGTAATGCTGCAGAGATTTTTATTTTCTTCTTACAGAGAACTTATATTTTCGATTCGATATATGATAAATATAAAGTTTCATGCATTCTTGGGTTATCATAGTCTAACGCAATTCAAGCATATAACACAATGTAATCAGGTTTCACGGAAACCATATATCCGCAAAAATATTTAACGTTCGATATGCTCTATGCGTTCGCAAGATCTTAATTCCTAAACAAATTTGACGCAGAGTATGTTTTACCTTTACGCAAGATCTGGGTCGGAATCGATTCGCCAACATAACAGGAAAGGCCGTAGGCTGCGCGAGCTTAGCGATCGGCTTTAAAAATTAAACATCCGCGGCACACAAGCGTATCGATAAAGGAAGGGGATTCGCGAGCCGCGTTTCTTTACCATCGATGAGGGAAACACGATGCAAGAAAAATAGCCACTCGGGTTACATTTCTAGCTTTCGAGAACCAGATGTTGTTTAACGAAAGGAGCGATCTAGGTCGGAGCCGATTTGTTAACGTAAAAGGAAAGCCCGCGAGCTGCGCGCGCTCATCGATCGAGCTTAAAAATTAAACATCCGGGACACGCAAGCGTATCGATAAAGCATGGGGGATCTGCGAGGCGCATTTGCAGGCGCGTGTGCGCGGCATCGCGTTAGTCATTCCTCCTTTCCGCAAAAACAATCCTCACTCGAGTTACGCTTCTAACTCTAAAGAGCCTGAGGTAGAAAATCTACTCTCGCGCGAAACACACTTAACGATAGGAACGATCTAGGTCGGAATCGATTCGTCGACGTGAAAAGAAAGGCGATTCGTTAACGAAAAATAAGGTCGTCGGCTGCGTTTCCTCCATGCAAAAGGAAAGGCCGCAGGTTCGGCGATCGAACTTAAAAACGAAGGATAGCCCTGCGCGCAAATGTTTCGATAAAGGAAGGAGGATTTGCGAGGCGCATTTGCAGGTGCGTGTGCGCGGCATCGCGTTAGTCATTCCTCTTTTCCACAAAAACAATCCTCACTCGAGTTACGCTTCCAACTCTAAAAACCCAGAGGTACAAGGAGCTTTAGGCTCGTAGGAAATCTACTCTCGCGCGAAACACACCTAACGATAGGAACGATCCAGATCGGAATCGATTCGTCGACGTGAAAGGAAAGGCGATTCGTAACGTAAAATTAACGTAAAATAAAATGTGGGCTGCGTTTCCTCGATGCAAAAGCAAAGGCTGCAGGTTCGGCGATCGAACTTGAAAACGAAGGATGCCCCTTTCGCGCAAATGTATCGATAAAGGCAAAGGGGGATCTGCGAGGCGCATTTACAGGCGCGCCATCGTGTTTGTCCCCGCTGGTACCGCGTGGGTGAAATACTTGTCCCGCAGCGGTGCAATGCACCGTGTCGTCGAGGTAGGGGAGTATATTTACCCGGTTTTCGGTCGATATCGGCGCCCCGGCGGAAGCCTCCGGATGTATTGCGCCACTGGAATTACGCCGACGTAGGATGCCAGGAGCGAAAGAATCTCGGGTAAAGGGGGGAGGGGAAACAAACGGCTCGAGAGCCGGATTCGGCCGCGTCCCCATCGAGACGTCACGACGTCGCCTCGGTACGATCGTTATTGCAGCTAACGCCAATTCGGCAACGATCCTCGACGGTACGTCTTCATTCGAGCCAGGTGCATCCTCCTTCGTCTTCCTCCCTTCTCGATTGCCAACGGTTTTGTCCCATTGTTTTCCTTTTTCTCCTTTTAATTCATTTTCGACACCGACCGCTGAGGCTATTCGGCGTAGGACCTATTGTTTAAGGTGGGTTCCGAATTAGCAGAGCCGCGGTGCACGTATTACACGGGGTATTCCATTGTTTGAGTAGGAATCGCGATGTTCTAGATCCCTGTGACGTCGGGAATGTTGGCCGGGAAAGGAAAAATTCTCTCCTTTAATTAATGTCGTTGAGATAAACCTGAGAAATGGAATCGATGATTATACGTCAAAGGAGGAGCTTAAATCAAAGATCTAGAGGTTTTCTTCGATCGTTCGATGATTCTCACGCGTGTACGTTGATATTATATAGACTCTTTCATTGTTTTCTCCGTTTCTCTCTCTCTCTTTCTCTCTTTTATTCTCCCAGGACAGCGAGTAATTTACCGGCGAGTAAACGCCCTGGCTAAACGGTTATCGCGAAATTATTTGGCGAATCTCCTCGGCCGTGTTTCTGCGCGTTCGGCCGGTATTTCGCAGGATCGTTACGCCCTTGCGCAACTTATGCTTAATTGAGCATTGTAGCAAATCGTTTGTTGCAAAGTTATTTGGGTCATATCTACGGCATTGCCTCCTGCGCGTACGTTCGGTGGTATTTACGCGATTATCGCGTTACCGTGTAGCTCGGTTGTACCCTGGACGTAGGAGGAAATCAATTATTGGGAAGTTATTTGGTTAATTTCCCCGTTGTTGCCGTTTCACCAACCTGTTTAATCCGTTCGATCGGTATTTACGCGATTGCCGAATTATTACAAGGTATAATATCGCGAATTCGTTGGAAAAAGTAATTTACGATGATCCTGCTGGTAATTGCGATGATCGCGACTCAAGTTCTTCGTGTATCGAAATTCTTTAGAGTATTATATGCGAAAACGTCCTCCCTCTCTTCCACGGTTGTATGCGATTCAATTTTAGAAAGCGTCGTTGCACGTTGCGATAGTTTACGGCGTTGCGTTATATCGTAAACTTGATACTGCGGAAGAACCACTTTCGCGAGATCATTTGCCTTACGATCCGTTCAATTCTCAACGCACGCGTTAAACGCTGTCCGAATCGCGCTTTGTAAGCCAAAGTCCCCTGGCATTTTGTCCTTTCCCGTAAACCGACATACTGCGCTATTCGCGTAATTTCTAAAACGAGGATCGCGCGTAATAGAAATTTATCGCACTCCATCCTTAATAGGTGCAATCGAAATGTATCTCATTTTTATCGTTGGAACAAAATGCTCCGGAGAAAAATACATCGCCTTCCTTCGACTTATTTCCTATAAAAAATGCATCGAAAGAAGTCGGACGAATTAGAATATCTGAAAACCGTTTAGAAGCGTGTCCGACTTTTCTCGACTCTTTTACGAGAACTTCTTCTCACTCTTCCTCGATTTCTTCCCGACTGCCCTCCGGGGCTTGCTGACCGAAACCTCTTCCCCGTTTTCGGTTTGCCCCTTCTACGCAATTTCAAAGGCCCCTCGATCGATGACTAATCTTCTTTTGATGCATCTCATCGCGATACAATATCTCACGAGATTCTACACCCTTTCTACCGATACCGCGGTAGCCTCGTCGCCTGTGCAATCTCCTCGTCCATGGGGATGACGTTCGATCGATACCTACGCTTCCTTTTTCCCCCCCTTATCGATTCTACGACATGTTTATTTGATTAAACTTATCGTCTGCGCGATCTCATCGTCCATGGGGATGACGTTTAACCGATGCATACATTTTTCATCGAGAATATCGTATATTTATTTGATTAAGCTTATCGCCTGCGCGAGCTCATGTTCTACGGCTGTGACGTATAATCGATGCATATATTATTATAGCGATGCCGCGGTAGTCTTGCTCGAACGAACATAAAGTCCGCGCGTGTCTTATATTCAAAGGTTTTGAATATATCGCAATATAGATCGCATCGATGAAACTTTCGTGATTTAGGAACGGTCGAATGACGTTGTATTATTGAAATAGCCATGATTTCAATGTTAATCTAGTGTAGCCATTATTTGGGTATTGTTTTAATCGAACGAGCGATATATTCATGCCGCCGTAGATATGCATTGTAATCACTGATTGAGATGTATTACAAATTGCGTCGGAAAAGTGGCGATGGAGATATTTTGTGGATCGCGAAACGAGAGAGGCAAAGAGATACAGGAAGAAGAGAGAGAGAGAGAGAGCGCGGGAAGAAGCTATTAATAAAATTAGTCCTAAACTCGTTTCCCTCTTGCTACTTGAAAAATTCATTAAAAGCGGTGGAACTCGGCGTTGATCGGCCGTTGCCTCGTCGTTAATTAAAGAGCGGTGCATCGCCGTTTTTATCGGCCATTTACGACGTTATCGGGTGCCTCGAGTGCCGCAGGGGGAGAAAGCAGAATAGGCGGAAATGGAAAGAAAGTTTTACTCTTGTTTATCGCCAAGCGAAGAAGGAAAGGCCGAGCTTCGAACTTTTCGTGCCAAGTCCGATTTGACACTCGGGTTTTGAACGAATTTTTATCGTTTCTGAGAGTATGGCGGTTAAAAAACATGCCGATTACTTTTTCCTTCGTTCCACTATTCTTTGCACAAATCGAAGAGATTATTCAAATCTGGGATCCGCTGTTTTTACATTAGAATCGTAGAAGCAGTAAAAATGGCTGGTCTGCGATTTCTTCCATAAATTAGAGAAATTTATAACGATCGGTTTTGAGGTTTTTCTCGACATTTTTGCGTATCCGAGCAAGTGAATAGATCTGTTTACGTTCTCTCGCCGTTTTTAGTTTTTTAAACATATATGGTATAATTGAATACGTTGGAACAACGGTTGGTAGTTTCAGCGTCAAGATAGATTTCGTATCACCGGAACTACAGCATACATATTACATAATTCCGTTCAGGCTATTTGGAGTTCTGCGATTGCCCATTGTTATACATAACGGCAAAACGAGTCCGAATGCATATCAAGTTTCGTTTCGACCACCTCGACACCTCGAGCAGCTCGATATAGCGCGCCAAAGCCATTCGTAAATGCGATGATAATATCCCATATAAATTCCTGCTGTCCAAGTAAAACATCTCCTTGAACGCCCATTATTTAGGTTATCGAAAGACTAATTACAACCGAGAACCATTTTTGATGCAAAAGTACCAACAACAAAGCCTGGCCAACTCAATCGCAACGATGGCCCTGACAACCAAAAAATCCTCGAAACGATTCGAGGTGGAAGGATCAAAGGTCCTTTTCAAGAAGCACGCAAGGGTATCCTTTCCTTTCTTCATCGCGGTGAACCGGGAGACAAAAAGGGGAAAATTCAGGACGTGTCGCGGCGTTGAAATTACGATGACCGACGATACGGCGAGTGGCGTTGGAAAGGGCGGTGGAAGAAAAACGAGCGATCGGGAATCGAGTGCGACGGAGGCATTTGGGGGGTGGGGAGGGGGGCGGAAAATGAAATGCCAGGAATAATCGCAGTAGGGAGAAATCGGGCGTGCCGAGGCCCAGGAAAGATATTGCTCTCGTAACGAGCGCCCTCGCAACATCGCAAATAACCGAGTCGAGGAAAATAAATAAACCTTTTCCACCGGCGTCGCCAGCGCCGTGATAAATCTCCCTGCTGGATAACGACATCCGAAGTAAGTCGATGACGTGAAATTGCAGTTTGATTAAACGGATTAAGCGGCCCTCGGTGGTTTTTTTCCCGCAGAACCGATGGGAGCTCCTTATTTAAAATTCGCTTCGAAGACTAATCGATCGTCGTCCTGGTTTCTAACAGACAGCAAGGTTATCAAATTTTGCATTCGATGCTCGATGCTACAGGGAATGTAAATTTGAAGTGCCTTAGAAGTAAAGACGTTTTATTTAACGTAGATCGTACGAATCTCCACTTCTGTCTCGATTTTAATTTTTTCAACGCAATATTGATATCATAGTGAAAGTTTCCAAAAAGTTAAGGATCACTTTTTATGCAGTAATTATTTTGCTTACGCTCGTAACTAAACTATAGAATATTCGAAGAAACAAAGTCCGTTTCATGGAAATTCCAATATTTCATAATATCTTTCAGGGCACAGTGGCATTTTAACTCTCTTTAACCCACTTTGATCACTGGATAGTGTTGCACATACGCCATTTACCTTGCAGCACCTATCATCCGGGATTAATGGATCGCTGTAAATCAAACGGTTATCCGATAATCGTCGAATAGTCCCTCATTACTCATTTACGCCGTTTTCTTTTCCTTTGCGATACACGATTGAACGGAAATCGATATTAAAGTATATTTAGAACGTGAAAATGTGATGGGAATATTAATTACGGAGCATTTGTATCGATACGAGACTATGATTTCTCTTTTTTTTATACACCCTTTGATCAAGCGATCCAGACCGCTGCAATTAAACTTTATTTACAGACTTGGATAAAGTCATTCTCAAGCGAGAGCACGGTTCGTATAAAGCAGAATAATCCGGATGTTTGATAGCCGGATGACGATAGCCATCATATCGGCGGTATGTCAAAGCATTTTGTCATTCGTAATCCACTCGGTGATTTTCTCGAAGGAGCGGACGCGTCGATCGATCGACAAGTCGAGGCTCTTCTTAATGGCATCCGGCGTTAAGCTATTAATCGAATCCCACTCACTGGAGGAACCAGTTAAACGAGAACTAGATCGCCATGCACAACGACTCGTTCGCCTTAACCCATTTCTTCCGAACGTAAATTGGGAAAATCTTACGGAATCGCGGATTTGAATAACATTCGAGGACCGATAAGAGGAGTAACCGGAATTGGAGGATAGCGAAAGCACGTTATAGAGAATATCTTACAGTTATTTTTAACCAGATAGCGCTTGGATACTTTCTTCACATTTACGCGATTAACAGTAAATCGACGTCTTTCAGATATATTTCGATCTGGCTGTTGTATATTTTACTCTAATATCGATAGCTTCGTTTAAAAATCGACGGTTTCTTTTTAAGAGATTACTCGTTTGGGTAATGAATCGGGTAGAATGCAATATGCAAGAAAGCTTTCAGGTTAATAACTTCTCTTATAATTATAAGGGCGTATAATATACAAACATCTGCACGAGGGTTGCGCAATGATCGAGGTATATCTGCATCGCAAGGTGGAAAGCTCGCTTTTGTCGTGCCTCGTTAAACGATTTAGTCCTTCCGCCTTTGTCAGCCTGCACAACGGAGGTTGACTCAAAATATACACTTGCTAGAGTAAGGGCTGACGATCGAAACTATCGAATTTTCCAGCTCGCTTCGCGCGGTATTTCTCAAAGTTCTCGAATCCGTTGTAGAAACTAAGGTGGGTGGCGCCCGGTGAAATAAAGCTGGTGAACGCTGCGCCCGACGCAAAGTCCTTCTTAAAACTTCACGAGTTTCGCCAATTCGTGATATTTGAGGCGACTAAGAATCATTCTGGCACGAGTCTCTTAAACTTCGAGTTGGGGAAACTCGGCGTCAAGTACACCAAGAAAGATCCAACCCTGATCCTGATTTCGCGGAAGCCGAACGATCGGCCCCCGGGCGCCGTATCGTCCTGATTTTCGCGCAGCTCGCGAGAACTAAGCCTCGTGACGCGAAAATATTGGATTATTATGCGGTAGAACACGCTTGGTGTTAACCTATCGCTGCGGATTTATAGGGCGTTTTGTCCTCGAATTACGGCGTACCTACTGTTTCACTCTGTGTATCGTGTTACCACGTGGTATTATTACGCTATTACCCATCGTGTACGTGTTGTTGTATACATCTATATCTGTATATGTGTGTGTATATAT